>JAWWEQ010049776.1:0-12824 GCA_035583055.1 Torymus tubicola
TTTTTTTGGATGGCATTTGTAATAGTTTTGATCGAGCTTATCAGGCGGGTCTGACTGGCTCGGTGCCATGATGGCAAGATTTAGACGTCTGATTTTTTTATGAAGTGTACGTAAGATTTTTTCCATTGCTCTGGATAGCTGTTGGTCATAAACATTTCATTATACATATCGAGAAGAATGAGTTTGTATTTTAATGGCAATTTTATCAAACTTAAAAATAAATATAATCATAAAATCAATTCCGTCAATCCCTGGGGCTGATCGTGTATTTTTACTATCCAGAGCAATGTTGAATTCCGTGAAGTCGAAGCTTGAGTTTAGGAAGTCGTTGACAATACAGGTATGGGAATATGTTGGATTGGTAGGGCACCATGAAGGGCTGATTTTGTTCAAGGCATTCTCTACTTTCTGTTGAGTTTGGTGGTTTTCTGAATTGTGAGAGGATGCTATTTTTGTCCATTTATTTTTTAAGATTTTGGTTTTATTCCAGGCAAATTTTTTACTAGTTTTAAAGTTAATTTGGCTTGCAAGCTCTTTTAAGTAATTTTCTTTTTTAATTTAAAAGTTTTTTTTTGCAATGGCAATGTACTTTTTGTGTTCTATGAGATCCTCTAGTTTATTGGAAAATTTATATTTTTTAAAAGAAGCTTTGCGTAGTCTTTTTACCTTCTCGCATTCATCATCCTACCAGGGAACAGGATTTTTATAGTGCTTGTTTTTCATTTTTTTCTTTTTCGGTATGCTCGCGATGATAGCGTTCGAAATTATGTCCGTAAAAAAGTGTATTTATTGCAAGCAGGCATGCTAACAAATTCTGTCTTAAGGAATTTAATGTAGTTTTTATTTAGGTTTTCCTCTACTTTTTCCCAGTCAGTACGTATATATTTTAAATTGAATGACTTCTTGCAATAAATACATTTTTCTAAATTTAGATATATAAAAATCGGATAATGGTCCATCGTTGACTTTGACATTTATTTTGTCTGCTAGATTTGCAGAAGAAAAAATTAGATCCCGATTTGAATCTGTTTGAATGTTATTTTGAAATTGTGTGTGAGTAATACTTTTGGGATTGTGCAAAAATTCTAGCACCGACAAAAAAAATATTCGACGATAGACCAGAAGACCATGTTGTAAACTACGAACAACTTCAAGAGTTCATTACAAGATATCAAGGTTGTATGAATTCTGCAGAACTAGCTAGAGAATACACTACCGACATAGAAAGCCTAATAACAACAATAAATCTGGTTCACACAGTAATAGACAATCGCAACGTGAAATCCAAACTTACACGCAGTACAAATAAACTAAAAACTCATATATGCGGTGATTCAGGAACTGACTCTGATGTTTCGTAACACAACGTGTAAATAAACCACCCACATAAGCTAAACTCAAAATGAATAATTGTTATGATAAAAATTTCAAAATTATTTTTTGGAACGCAAGAAGCTTCACCAAAAGAAGGGAAGAACTGCAAAAAACTTTAGTCGACATCGATATCCTCGTGTGCGTAGAATCATGGCTACCAAACAAACTACTTCAAGATGGACAAATACACGTCAGTGGCTTTAAAACGTTTAGAAAAGACAGACAAGATTCAAGAGGAAGTGGTATCCTGATTTTTATACGAAACGACCTTGCATTTATCGAAATTAACAATTTAACATGTTCTGAGGAAAGCGTCGAATTAGTGGGTTTGCAAATCAACAATGTAAATCCACATATTGATCTTATCGTCTGTTACCGACCCCCAGGTCTCACTCTATGGGACGATATTCTTAATAACATTCACAAAACTAAATTCACAGTATTTATGGGGGATTTCAACTCTCCCCATCAAAGTTGGAACTGTAAAAAAATAATTCGAACGGAGAGAGACTACTAGAATGTTACAACAAATCCAATTTAAAATCATAGATAGTGCTCTTGTACACTCAGCATTATTTATTTATTTATTTATTTATTGAATAAACGGACTGAAGTCCTTGTACATAATAAATAGAAATTACAGGTGTAAAAATGCGCATTATCTAGCTGTCTATAATATGTGATAATTAACAAAGTTTTGTATACAATATAACTATTTAAATATAATGTAGATCGAACGATGTTTATGAGAAGTCGTACCGGATAGGTACGAGGTTAAATTTTAACATGAGGGGGCCGTAGTCGTGATCGGTGAAAGACATCGAGTGACCAGTTTTGAGAGCGAGAATGCGTACGAGACGGTGGGTAACGCTTTCAAGAAGATTGAACTGTTCCTGAGTGTGTGGTGACCAGATAACAGATCCGTAGGTCAGATGCGGTAGGACGAGTGTTTTGAAAAGGTGGGTGATGGTTTCAGGGTTCTTAAAGTTCTTAGACGAACGGCTGATAAAGCTGAGCATACGTAGAGCCTTCCTGGCAGCGGCTTCCACGTGAGAGGCTGGTAAAAGTACGGAGTTATGGATAACTTCAAGGTCGGTGAAGGTTGACACTGTCAACCATTTGGGAATCGATAAGGTATTGGTATGAGAAAGGGGGGCGCTGTCGGATAAATGATAGGATCTTGCATTTGTTACGGTTAATTTCAAGGCCGTTCCTTGTGGACCAAGCTACAAGACGTTCCAGATCGATGAAGTAAGGAGGCTTCGTGAGGGGTGGGGACGGTACGAAATAGCTTAAAATCGTCAGCGTAGAGAAGGGCCTCAGAGTTGTGAATAACGTTAAGAATATCATTGATATACACGTTGAAGAGCAATGGTCCGAGATGAGAGGCTTGAGGAACACCCGAGGTTACTGTTGAGTAGTTAGAGATACAGCCAAGAACACAGACAAGTAGGAGGTGAGCCACTGATGAACGGTGCCTCTAATGCCAATGTTCCAGAGTTTTTGTAGGAGTCTCTTATAATTCACCGTGTCAAATGCCTTGGAGAAATCGATGTAAATCGTATCGACTTGAAACGAGTTGCTCAATGCTTCGGTTACGAAATCGTTAAAGATAAGAAGGTTCGTCATGGTAGAGCGACCCTTGATGAAGCCGTGCTGTTGAGTAGCTAAATGTGGTAGAATGAAGATCATTAGTTTAGTGGTGATCAGACAATCAAAAAGTTTAGAGAGACAGCTAAGAATAGAGATTGGTCTGTAGTTTGAGATAGCATGCTTGTCGCCGGACTTAAAAATTGGCAAGTTGTAAGCATGTTTCCACAGCGAGGGGAAATGACCAGATGATAACGATTTGATAAAAAGCATAGTGATGGGCTTAGCCAAGAATGGCAAACAATTTTTTATAAAAATAGGTGGGATACCATCAGGTCCGGAATTTACGTTATTATCTAAGTTACTTACAACGGAACTTACATCTTCAAACGAGATCGTGATCGAGTCTATACAATTGTCACAGTCGATTAGATTGATATCAGCAAGAGAGCGAGCACTATATACCGAGCTGAAATAGCTTGAGAAAAGATTTGCTACGCTTTGTCTGTCATTCACTTTGCGGTTAGAAAAGTATATGCTTTCTGGTACTCAGTGATCAGTTCTTAACCTATTAATATAAGACCAAAAGGCCTTCGCGTTTCGCTTAATGTTCGATTCCGTACGTTGAATATAACTAGCGTAATTACATCGAGATAACCTAATACATCTTGCACGCAATTACTTAAATTTAATGTAGTCCGGCAATAATCTTGTGCGTTTCCAGTTACTGTGGGCAACTTTCTTGTCCCAGACTAGCTCTTTCAGCTCCGAGCTAAACCACGGTGGAAAAAGGCTGGGGCCAGTTCGAGACAGGGGAACATGACGCGCGGTAGTGTTGTTGATGGTAGCATAAAATACGTCTATGCAGGTGTTGATGTCGAGAGCGGCGAGGGATGTGTCCCAGTCAATGTCGGCCAAGAGAAGTTCAAAGTAGAATAATTATACATAAATATCACTGAGAGACTTTCTTTCTCCGACGCATCAACTACTTTATATACAGCTCTACTTCCTTTTTCAGTCACTACTTTCTCACTTTTTGCACACAACTGTAAATTCGTCTCGTCACAATTAAATACACGAGAAGGATGAATGTCAATTAAGTTTTTACTTGACAAGTAGATTTGTACTTCATTCAACCATCTTTTCAAATCTCCTTGTGTTACTGATGCTCGCACTGCAGTAAGAGGTATTCAACTGGTTAAATAAGAGTGACGCTTGAGGAATTTCTCATACCAGTGGCGACCGATTATCTTTAAATGGAGTTTGCCTGGCAATCGTCGCTCCCGAATAAAAAAGTGCCATTTCAGAATACAGCTAGAGAAGGAGTCATTTCAGAATCCGGTTAGATAAAGTGCCATTTCAAAATCCGGCTAGAGAAGGAATCAACTCGGGCCCGGTTAAAGAAGTCAAATTTAGATTGGCAGCACTACGAAAGCTTCTTTTTTTTGCACTTTTAGCCCGATATTTTTACCAGAAAAAACTGTGATCATTTTATATCATTATAAAAATCATTATTACTCTAAGAAATAATAAAATATTTGAGACACCCACCCATACACACACACACTCTCACACACATTTAACATACACACATGAGGAAGGAAGGAAAGGCCCTTGGGGCCAAAATCATCTGAAAAAGTAATTTAAAATATTAATATCATAAAAATATAAATAGATACTATAAATATAATTTATTTTGATTATCTTAAACCAGTAGATAAGTCCTGAAATCCATTGTGTACGAATGTATGACATTTTTAAAAATAATGATTTACATAGTTGATTTTTAAGACAACTTGATGAATTTTAATGAAGCAAAATGCAAAATACTTATATGTGCCTCTATGGTAGGTTGATTGAGAATTCCGAAATTTTTTGAGTAAGTATTTTTTGAAGCTCAAAACGCCGAAAATTCCTGAAAATTCATAAAATTGATTCGAAAAAGCAGTTATTATCATAAAAAAAAACTTAGTAAAAAAATTCGGACTAAAGTGCAAAAAAAATAGCTTTCTTAGTGCTGCCAACCTAAATTGGAGTTTAAAAAATAAGCGCGTGAGATGGCACCTTCTTTAACCCGATGCCGAGTTGACTCCTTCTGAAGCTGGATTCTGAAATGCCACTTTCTCTACCCAGATTCTGAAATGACTCCTTCTCTAGCCGGATTCTGAAATAGCACCTTCTCTAGCCGGATTTTCAGATGGCATTTTTTTATCCGGGAGCGATGCAATACTCATCAAATAATTTTGAACATTATTTAACAAATCAGTTTTTTTCGCTGGAAAGCCTCTATCAGCTCTATAAATAATCCAGTAAGCTATATCTTCTTCTTCCTTTGTCGTTAAAATTATTGCTGGGCCTTTTTTATAATTGATCATATTTGGATTAGTGCACATTCTATAAACTGTAGTTTGAGGAAGTCCATAAGTACTGGCAGCTTTTCTGATACTATAGCCCCTTTTTGTGACTGCGCGTACAGCGTTTGTAATGGCTTCATGCGAATAAATTCTCTCAACTTTTCTATTTTTGTTTGCCCTTTGCACAGCTTTTCTTCTTTACTCGCTTTTTCTTTGATCATCGTTTCTTTTCCTTATTTTGTTCTTCGTTATACCCATTTTACACTAATTTGATTGATTTAATAAATTTTAAGTCTGTAAAAATGATAATATGTTTTGAGTTTCGAATAAAGCAATTTATCTATTAATTTTCTTGTACAATACACAACTTTGTATGTACAGAACACTAAATATTTTAAAAAAGCGAGGTAAAAGTGAGAAACGCATATTATATATAAACGATATAGTTTGTCTACTGTGTTAGAGGTAAACCATTATCCGTTTACATTCGGAGAGGATCAACGGAGAGTAGTTGTAATATCGTTCTGTACACTTAATCTTTCAAAAAACCGCCATAGTCATCACTGCCTTTAGTTTATAACATATGTTCCACTAATCGGACATGTGATGAAAGTAAGCCTGACCGGAAAGCGGAACGTCGAAATTCTCTATTCCACAACACGGACATATGAAAATTTTATGTACGTAAAGAGGAACATGTAATTAAAAGCATGATACAATAATAAAATAACAAAAATTTATATAGATTATATTTTACGAACTCCCTATAATAAGTTAATATGTATAATACCTAAAAAAAAACAATTATTTATTTATATACAAATAAAAAGTTGAATAGTTTAAAATAACTATATATTTTTCCAGTAATGTATATAAATTATTACAATTTCTGTATATTGACTTTTATAAAACTGTTCCACTTATATAGTACGTTTCTCTATTCGTACGTTTACCTTATTGGATTGAGTAATTTCTGTATTTTGTAAATTTGTTCATTGTTTAACATCATATATGATACAACAAACTTTTTTCAGTTTTTATCCATATTGCGACCGTTTTCAGCTCAATCGCTCTCGAATAAACTTCTACACCATCACTAGTACTTAGGCTTCGTAAGGTAAAATGGGTAGTACTTGGACAAAATGAAAAATTCGACCTATACTTGGACAACGGTAATGAACTACTTTTATTGATAGATATCATAAGATATGATGACAACGTCGATTTATTAGCATTGCTTATGGTAATAACAATCTATTGTCATCGAAATCCTTTTAATTAAGTTTTTAAATTTATTTTTATAAGAAGTATAAAGTTTTGAAGGTTATGTTTTCGAAGCGTGCGAAGTTGAACATTGTCTAACTTTAGGCAATTCTCAATTGCCATAAAGCAGTAGTTGGACACATTTAATATCATTGTCCAAGTACTGGTTTAAAATCATGTCCAAGTATTAGTATTAGCTCAACTAGGGTGTCCAACTATAGCAATTTTATATACGTATTTTAAACTTACTTTTATAATATAAAACAGCTTGTAATTGTCTTTGTCTTTGTTGAGTAATATTTCAACAATTACATAAGTTGTTGTATATCAAAAAATGTTACTTTTTGCAATTTTTGGTGAAAACTCAACTTTTGCCATTTTTTTACTCAAAATCCTGAAACGTTTTGTATAGAACATTGATTGGGAATGTAGTCGTATTTTTTTACGGCCCTTTTTGAAAGTTTCTGATTAGCTGCCTTTCAGTGTACCTTTATCAAAAAAAGGAAGGAGTTCGACAGAATATTTTTTTTTCGACAAATTTTTTTTCTAATTCTGTATAGTAAACCCTTTAACGTAAGCCCTAGTGCTACGTATGAATATTTTTGGTTCGATAAATTTTTTTCTTATTCTGTATTGTAAACCCTTCAACATAAGCCTTGAACCAAGATGGGAAACGTCTTCAGAAAAAGCTATGAATATTTAAAAAATGTAAAAAATGAAGTCAAGTTTACTTATTACTGACTTTCAAGTGTTTATTCCACAGAATTTTGTTTTTATACTGCTTCTTCAATAGAGTATGATTATATTTTACATCTCAGCTGTAAAATATAATCATAAAAACTATTCATTGCATTAATAATATCAAACTATTGCAGGTAGCACATATAACACATTACAAGAACTTGTTTCTCGACAAATTCATTCTCTATACTATTTATAAATGTATAATTGTTTTTTAGACAGTGTCTAAAATATCAATTTAACTAATTAGAAGTGTAAGTAAACTTGACTCCGCTAGTCATGTCAAAAAGAGGGTTTCTTTCACTATTTTTACATCTTTAAAAATTCATAGCTTTTTTCTGAATACATTTCCCATCTTGGTTCAGGGCTTATGTTGAAAGGTTTATGATACAGAATCAGAACAAAATTTCTCGAACAAAATATTCTCATGCGTAGCACTGCATTTTTTGATAAAGGTACACTGAAAAACAGCTACTCAGAGACTTTCAAAAAGGTTCATAAAAAAACTATGACTACATTCTAGAAGTAAAATGAAAACTTTTTCCCAATCAAAGTTCTACACAAAACGTTTCAGGATTTTGAGTAAAAAATGGCAAAAGTTGAGTTTTCACCAAAAATTGCAAAATGTAACATTTTTTGATATACAACAACTTTCGTAATTGTTGAAATATTGCTCTAAAAATTTAGGAACATGTTTTTTTTTTCATAAAATCTAAGTGTCTACAAATTTTGAACAATTTTAAAATTTTCACCTTTCTCAGTTGACATGAAATTACCCGTATATATATATATATGGATGTTCGCTTCTATGTATGCTATAACATGTACAAATCCTTTCTTTGAAAATTCACACACACAATCATGCACTATACTTATTTATGATCTAATTCGATATAGAATACTATTACGTCATGTATATTACCATATTATATAACCATATATAATTACGTATAATTTATATATATATAATCATATATAACTTTTTCAGACCAGAGTTAAATAGTAATATAATAAATACGGATACATAAAATAAATTTTTTCCGAACCGTATCCAGCGAAAAATAAAATGATTTTGCCTGAAAATATGATTTCTAAATAATTGCTGTGTATATTCATCGCTATACAAAAATATATCAATTCGGATCATACGGAGGAAAGCGCAGAAATAATATAGGGTGTGCAAGTAACCTTTTTGTCCTTCAAACTTATCTTTTTACTCAAATTTCGAGGCAAGCAAGAATATTGACTGTTTTTGTTGCGCACTGGACCACTGTGCACCGAATTGGCCGCTTTTTGAAGCGAAAGCTGGGTTGACTCTTTTTTTAAGCGGACGCTGAGATAGCTCCCTTTTTATCCATAGCGACGGTATGATCATCAGATTTTTCGGGTCGCCTATCATACACCTGAGAGTTCCGAGTCAGACATTCATAATTTTAGAAACGTAATTGCCTCCTATCCTATCAAAATTCCGTTCTCAAATTCTTCCATATACTTAATTTGGAAGGAATGATCTCGAAATATTGCAATTGGTAACCTGGAAAACCACTCCCTAACTGATTTTATCCGAATAACTGGAAAACTCACAAATTTCATATGCTATGGCCGTCATATCGGATTTGCCTCTTTGAATTGTGCCATTCTGATAGCTGGATTCTTGAAAAACTCGCTGATTTGAATGACACGGCCACCATATTGGATCCGCGTCCTTGAGTTTCTGAATTACGATGTGAGATTATCGTAGACATCTATTAGCAGTTTAGCAAAACCTATTAATTCTTTCAAAAATGTATTGTTTAGGTGGATATTGATGGGATCAGAAAAGTTGTAATTAGAGTCCCAAACACCTGATTTTGGTGTTATAAGCTCAATATTTTTCTTATAAAAGATCTTTCTTTTGTCATTTCAAGAGCTACTGTTGATTTCTGAGCTTTTTACTACTTCGAAAATCGTCTTAAAGCCCAAATCAGACATTAGATCCCAAACTTTGATTATTCGAATTATGAAATACACTCTAATTGTATATTACTTGTTACAGGGAAGACAATGATATCAGTTGCATACGATTCTAATATGCTATAAAATCATTACTCGCGTAAAATAGGAAATTTTTTATAGGAAAATTTGTAGTACTATTTAGTACTATTCTTACCCGTTAAAATTTTCTCTTAAATGGCGTTATACAATTTTCCTTCAAAAGATATGTACGCCGAACTTTTTATGGCATACATATTTTTAACCACCTTTTTTGTCAAAATAGTTACTTGGGAATCACTGATTCAGAATCCAAACTGAAAATTGGAAGAACGTTCAGAAAAATTAAGTTCTTCAGCACTGATAGATATTGTTTAATAAGTGACATATAAGGCGTTTCACGTCAGCTCTCCAGGCGCGGCGGCGAAACGCCTCATATTGCTGTTATTTCTGAGACCAGCCGTTATTTCTGGTATTTCTGGGACATCTTTAGAGTCTCGACTTTGAGAGTTCGGCCACATGAGGGGTATATCCGAGATCCCAGAAATAATGGATAAAGGACTTTTTATATACACGGTGCCTGATTTTAATCTACGCAGCCAAATTTCTCGGAATGTAAGCAAGATACAGAAAAATGGTTTAAACAAAACTTACTCATGACATTGGGGGTCACAACATGGTAATACTGGATTTGACCTTGAGGTCAATTTTCAAGGTCAAGGTCATTTTTTAAATGGAACACCCTATTTTTGATACCGGAATTAAAAAGAGCGGGAAATTTTACGTTCGAAATGATATTCTAAACATTTTTTTAAGTGATCTTGACAAGGTCTAATAAAGGCCATACATGCTCGACAATTCCTTCGTACGTAAGTCAGATACAGAAAAATGGTTCAGACTAAAATTATTGAGAGCACTTAAGGCTATGCCATTGTGCTACTTAATTTGACCTTGTTACATCTGAATTTGACCGTGAGGTCAATTTTCAAGGTCATTTGAAGGTCAAGGTCATTTTTTCAATGGTACATCCTATTTGTAACGGTGAAATTGAAAAGAGCGGGAAATTTTGCATCCTAAATGATAGTTCTGAGTTTTTTTGTATTGACTCTTATAAAGTCAAATGAAGGTCGAAGGTCCTAAAAGCATTCTGAAGCTGAGTGTACTTACTTTTAGCTTTACCCAGAAACAACGACGTGGACGTAATAAGTTCTGTTTCCTTTGGGGCGCTTGTTTAACGTAAGTCCCCTTGCCTCTCACTGGGGTGCTTGTTTAACGTGAGTCCCCTTGCCTCTCACTGGGGACCAGTCCATTATTTCTTAGATCATTTCTTAGACCTTTGTCCATTATTTCTGGGATCTCGGAATCTTATGCTCAGATTTGGACGCTTGACTAAAGAAGTAATACACCTCATGTGGCCGAACTCTCAAAGTCGAAACTCCAGAAAAGTCCTAGAAATACCAGAAATAACGGCCGGTCTCAGAAATAACAGCAGTATACAGGGTGATGATCCCAGAAATAAACGATGTAGGTAAGTATATATATAAAAATGTAAACATTATATTAAGGTACATAATTAAGTAATACTGACGCAGATCTATCTCCAATTTGGATTTTATGTGTACTAAATTCGATGGTTGAAAATGGAATAAATTTTGTTTTTTTATTAGAGACATTTTCATTATCTTCGTTTATTCGTTTTCGCATATTGCTTATTAAAACAAAAATAAAGTCATTATTTCATTCTTACAAACATTCATAAATTTATAAAATATTTTTATTAAGTCTTGAATAATATTTATTTTAGTTTAGTTAAGTATTTAATAGTAAAGATGCAATTGCATTTATAAAAATATTCATACGTTATTTGTTAGTGACAAAACTTAATATTTTTATATTTAACAATAATATTTAACCATACGAAACTTAATTTTAAGTTATTTATCACTTTTTTATTAAGAGAAAATGTGTGTATTTACACACATACACTTATATATATATATATATATATATATATAAAATTCATTTTCGTTCACTTAAACTTACTATTTTGAATTATACAAATAATAACTTCACGAATTATCAAGATGATACAGTATTCTGAAAAATTTAATTTTATTTATATTTATTGTACCTTATTGGATGTACACCGTAAGGCGGTGAGGAAGACTGTTATTTTCCTATTGATTCTGTACGAAACAACACGCATGTATTGAGGAATTTACATCCAATATATTCCCTGATATTATCCCTAACATTATCACTATAAACAAAAATTTAAACCACGGACCGCATGATTGAAAAGAAAGAACTTAACCATAGATAAGGCTAGACCAAAACATCAAGGTAAATGTAAGGTATTAAAGTAGTATTTAGTCATGTTAGTCGCGGTTCAGCGCATTCTCGATACATATGTCCAATTTTGTGACAATTCCAACAAGGTTTCGAGAAATGGAATTTAAATACAGGTTTCAAGAGTTTTACAACGATATTTTGTTTGCTACCTTTCGAGTTATGACGATTATTTTTCGATGGTTCCGATATGCAGGAGAAGCTTTCATACGAGTTAATAGCATTAAGTTTCCGAGTATTCGAGTCAAAGAATTTCGAGGGAATGCAAGTTTCTAACAGATCAAACGTGTCACAAGATTTGAAATAATATGAGTTTTTGAACGATTCGAGGTAAAAGAATCTTCGATCGTGCGAGGATTGTGTAACTAGATTCAAGTTTTGTGGTGAAGCCTATCGCAGACAGAGTTTTCTGCGACATCCTTAAGTCTACAGAACCGAGTGATATAAAATCAGTTTTCGAAGATAGATTACAATTTGTGCAATTGGGAGTAATAGAATCTCGTTTGCCGCATTTGCAACATAAGATTCCCAATTTCTAAAACAATCTTTTGCAAAGTGTCCCACTATGTGGCAAACCCAAGAAGATTCGAATTATGTCGATACGAATAATAATCTCTCTTAAAATTAAAAAATTTTGGATCATTTTTTGACGAGATATTTCGAAAATTCGAGAGTTGATTCAAGGAGGTTATTCGATGTATTCTTGACAATCAAGTTTTTCGAGGTACCATTTGGCAAGCTGATACATGGCTAGATTTCTTTCACCTTGTGATTCAATTTCAAGTGGCTAGGTAGTTGGGAACTGTGGCAGTCGACATTACCTGACTAAGTGGTTTGGTAGTCACTTCTCAACGTTTAATTTCATTATTTACGGAGGTGACTAAGACAGCCGTCGGCGAAGCACGACGCTCCTCCCCCTCCTTCTCGGGGATGTTGATAGTCAACACCAGATCCAAATGTGTTTGAAGTTTGCAACGTTGGGATCCAATGAAAAATCGATTTTTAAATATTCGTTTTTTTCAAAGGGAAATCATTTATTATGGCATAAAATGATAAAAGGTGCATAAAAAAACAAAAACCATTACTTCTCTAGTCACTCCCACCCCAAAATGGCGATTGTATGGGGGTGGAAGATGAAAAAAATTTCAGCTCTGTTGCTTTTAGTATTTCCCCCGTTTTTAT
>JAWWEQ010049777.1:0-12824 GCA_035583055.1 Torymus tubicola
TTTGAGCAAAAAAATCCCTTAATATTGATAAAATTACATCACTAAATTCAGAATTTTGATTAATTTTTAGCTCAAAATGCTTTAATACTGATAAAATTTCATCATTAAATTCAGACTTTTTATTGTTTTTTGCTCAAAAACGAAGCAAAATTTCGAAATATCTTACATAGATTTGTTTTCTTGTAATTTTTCGTAAAATCTAACTATATTTTTTCAGATTTGTATAAGACATTTTTTTAAAAATCAAAACCGAAATGAATTTTTTTAGGTTATAAAATGATCGAATACCATTCTGGAATTTATACAGATACTTCGTACAATAAAAAGGTATCTCTATGAATTTTTCGGTGCAGATACCTTGGAGCGATTTTTTTTCTTTCTGAATCTTAATGTTTCATTTGGAGGTATATGAGTGACAGTGTACACATACAGCTTTGAAAATATTTTTATTGAAAAGCTGAGAAAACTTTACAAAAAAAAACTATTCTTGTGTCTATCGCGAAAACTGCTTCCCTGAGGAGATATAAATTAATGAAAATCGATCAAAAATGCAAAAAATCATCAAAATTATAGGTAAAAAAAATCTGAAAAAATTTATAGTAGTTCAAAATATGTAGTTGAAAGTATAAAAAAATTTTTAGCGAAAAAAAATTGTTTCATCTGCGACATGACAGAGAACCTACCATATATATATACACAATAATTTTTTTCTAGGTACAGTGGATCAATGTTTTGTGTCTGGTATAGACAGATCTACTATGTAAAACCTATATTATAAATATTGACAGTGATTACTTGTATAATAAGTAAAGGTCCTAATGTTTGAATTTAGAGAGTACTTATGTAACCCTATATAAAAAATAAAAAATATCATAAAGGTTGATATAATGTTGTAAATTATATTATGATATTAGATATATATATTTAAGAAGCATATACGTCTATAATCTGGCCTACAAAAACGTACCGAAAAAACCAATTGCACAATTCTGATGCACCGCGGCGATTAATAACCGGGCAGGAAAAAATTCTCATCGCCCTGGCAGTTGGCCCAAGAAAACGAACGACAGCGAGGGAAAGAGAGTTAGAATAGTCTAAATCTCTCGCTAACTTACAATCACGGGGATCTATGAACGTGCATATAAGAGACACGCAACTCAATCTTGTGGAAATCCGATTGACGCAACGGCTCTCGAAACGCGTGTGTCTATGTAATATGTTGTCTCTGTTCTGTAACAGGGAGGCGCTAGTGTTGACTGTTTTTTCGTGAGAAAGGTTCCACGTTGGTCAGTATGGAATGTTTGATTAGTTGCTGAGCTTGATTTTTTTTTTAAATAGGTTGCTTCTGATATTTTTCATTTTTATAAATAATACACTATCGCATATGTAGTCTAAAATTGACAAACAACTTTATTGAATTTAGAAAATTTATCTTGCGAAAACAGGGAAACTCAAAAGCTATCGGAAATAATGGGTAGATTAATATTGTTTACCACCCTTATGTTCTAATTCAAAGCGAAATTGATGAAAAAAAATTTTAAGAGATTCTTCGATTATATAATACTAAAATAGCTTTTTAACATGGCGTGCGCAGAGCACTGCTTCTCGTGCTTGTTTTCAGTGCACAAAGTAATAGATTTACACACTAGTATATATAAACCTATTATTGGGGGTGTTTTGCGCACGCTGTGTCAAAAAATAGTATACGCAACACGTGCGCAAGGTGATCCACGTACTCGTCTTATGCGACAAACTCGACTCGTGCGTGAATCACCTGCTTTGCGCACTTGTTGCGTAATATACCATTATATCACTCCAACCTTAAACTCACTAGTGCATAAGTCGATTATTTAGCTCACGTGAGTTTTTGTTCAAGCAAAGTGAGTAAATAATCGATTCCTCCACTCGTCTCGAAATCTACTATTTTTCTGTTTGAAAATTTCCGGATTATATTGTCGCTCACTATGAAGACTAGCACATTACGCTGTCTTTCCGCGAAGACAAGCAGATTTTGCGCTCCTAATTTTATAAAATTTATGAAAATCAAAGGGTATATAAAAATATTTACGTATTAAAAAGTCTCAATATATCTAATTAAAAAGTTTTTCTACCAAATAGCATACCTATTTCTTTTCTCGCAAATTTTGCCTAACCAAACGAATAAGTCATCTTGATTTAAAACGAACGAAACCAAAAACGAGTTTCTTTCGCCTACTTGGGTTTGTAATTTAATTTTCCGTAATGTAAAAATTTTGTAATTCGAGTAACACTGCTGATAGTCATATTAAAGCTTGGAGTATTGATTCGCAAAATGTAATGTTAATAGCTTGGTAAAACAATTGGTGGATAATGAGGGTTACAAATAACTGATGATGAAAAATATAATAAAATTTGAATAAAGATATTTGAAAGAGGCTGATTTATCTCAGTATAACAAAATTGTAATTTTGTGTATAAAATATTTTTTTTACTTATTTTTTGAACTCAAGATATAATATTTAAAAATTTTAACGTAGTCAATAAGTTATAACGAATTTCGAGGATAAAATACGAAGAAGGATCTGGTTGGTTTTTGGTTAGTGATGTCAGATGAGCTGTATGGCCATCAACTGGTGAAGAAGGATTTCCGTTTTTCGTATTCTATCGAATTTGTTTGACTCCCGTTACCGCGAATCGGTGCATCTTCAGTGTTTCTTTAGATCGCTTGAGCAATGTATTCATGAGCTGCGTGCGGGGAGAGCGCGACTATCGCTGTTGCAAATCGCGCTCAATTCAGTTTTGAGTTAGATAGAACTTTGGAAATCTGTAAAATATAAAAAAAATGCACCTTAGTAGCACACCGGTGTTATTTAAACTTTGGTACGTATAACGTACTTACCTACGTACATACGTGATATATATCCGTACGTATGAGACACGTTATTAGAATAGCAGCTAGAATCACTAATTTCTTCGTAGTTTTGACCGTGTTAAATTTATGCTCTTACGATAATATATTTTTAATATTCTATTAGATGTGAGAGAATTGTAGAAATGATTTTTCGAAACCCATTATTCTCAGCTGGTAGGTTATGCTCATTAGTTTTTCACGTAGGCGTTTAAGTACTTTTTGATATTTCTTACAATTGTCAAAAAAATATTATAACAGCATAACTACGGCACATATTCAATACTACGAAAAAAGTAGCGGTTCCAGCTGCTACCGTAAGAACATTTTGTCTACGTATGTATACGTATCACAGTTTGACTAGCACTATTATTGGCTGAGAAAAAAATCTCGTCAAAAGTTACACTCAACTAATCACTTTCATAACTTTGTTTCTCTATTCAGATCTTCTTGCTGCTCTTCCTTGTGCTCTACATATCGAGCTATGCACTTATATCACGCTTCCGCTGGCGTGGCGGCGAGGACTACTACCTCTCCGCAGATGAAGACGAGGCAACGGTCTACAGGATCAGCCTCTGGCTCTGCGCGGCTGCTCTCGCCGTTAGCGTCGGCGCTACTCTTCTCCTCCCGGTGTCCATCGCCAGCAACGAGGTCCTCATCCTCTATCCCAATAGTTATTATGTCAAGTGGCTCAACAGCTCTCTTATACAAGGTGAGTTGAAATATGTCTACGTGAGTTTGAGTTAATGAATGGGTGAGGCCAGTGGTTCCAGTCAATCTTTCGTTCAGACTTTTAGATGGCGAATTTTAAAAATATTATCAAGTGTGTCGTAGGGTATACAGTTAATGAGACAATCTTTATGATTACGAAAAATTTCTGATCGTAAGAACTATAGAGTATTCATTTCTATTTATTATAGCTGTTACGAAGCAGCGACCGATTTTCGTATCTACGAAAATAAAATATAAAAATATACAAAGCATTTATTTAGATATTTGAAAGAAAAAGCATATAAATATGATATTAGAATATGATGATATGTATGCAAATGAACGGAAGCAGATTAATTTGCCTACATTTTAAGAAAGAATGCACAACTTAGCTGAGAACCATATCTCTTTTTGGACATAAATCTGTAACTTGTGCATTAGTTAATATTAGTCATATATGCATTTTTCTTCAATGCTTTCAGTATTTTTATAGTTTATTTTTTCAGATACAGAAATTAGTTGTTTTTCTAGTAGGTCTAATGTACAGGAGTAATTTTCGAGAGCCTTCGTTAAGTTTATCCAATTATTTTTCTGGACAAAAACACCGCGATTACTTGAAATTGAATCCATTCTTCTTAGAGGTCAAGCGACATACTTCATGATATTTTTTCAAGTGTAAACTAAGCCGTGGCATACGTTTTAATCATACGTTTATTTTCATGCTAGGTCTATGGAACCTTGTATTCCTGTTCTCGAACATGTCCCTCTTCGTGTTCCTACCCTTCGCTTATCTGTTCACCGAATCCGAGGGCTTTGTTGGAAACCGAAAAGTAAGTTCTTTTGACATCGAAAGTAAGTAGTATTTTTTATTATTAAAAGTCACGTTTATTCATGTGATTGTTCAAATTTTACAGGGTGTTATGCCTAGGGTTTACGAGACCGTGACAGTATTATGTCTGTTGGGTATGATGGTTCTTGGCATGACTTACATATTGTCCGCGATTCTGGACCGTCAAAAGTCGAGCCTACACACTTTACTCAGTAAGTAACCCTTAAGGGCGCTGTGATTATAATTTTTTAAATCTATAAAATTTAGTAATGTAACTATTTTTCTAATTTTAGATCTTTGGAGCTACTATTTACCGTTTTTGTACTCCTGCGTGTCTTTCGTCGGCGTCGTTATGCTTTTACGTAAATATTCTTTTCGATTGTTAAATATTCGCATGGTTTTAAATAGCATAATCTAATAATACTTGTTTCTTCAGTTTGTACGCCAATAGGATTCGTTAGATTATTTGGCGTAGTCGGCTCATTCCTCGTTAAGCCTCAGTTTTTGAAAAATTTAGACGAGGAATTTTTCGCTTACAGTCTCGAAGAGGACTGCATAAAAAGAAGGTAAAAACTTCATTTTATAAGTACGTTATTATATGTATAATGCAATCGGAGAGAATTTGGATAGTTAAATTTTGCTGGTTCTGCTCGTTTCCTAGATCTCGGTGCTGCAAATTATTTGATGAGGTCGTTCTCCAGCAATTTAATATTGTTCGATTTTGTTTAAAACTTTAATACAGATAATCTTGATATTTCATTAATTTTTATAAAGCCTAGTTAAAGTTACGTTATTAAAAATTAAATTATTGAATCCTAATATTAAAATAGTATATTACAATACAGGTGACTTAAATGGCCCATCGACGTGAGATTAGCGTCTGAGCAGTAGGCGGGAATGATAATTGATGTCAGATGTATGATAAAATATTTTATAGCAGGTTTAGCTGAATCTGTTGCCATGTCTATCGGTGTTTTAAGCACTGCATTTAACGTTAACCTGACGGTGTGCGAAAAAGCACTCCTTAAATCACGGACACACGTAATATTTTAATTAATTGCAAACCAATAAGTATGCTGAACTAAAAAAAGACAATCTTTCATAAAATTTTTTCCGAAAAGCAGTATGTTTATGAAAAATTTCCATGTAATTTGTATATCTGTATATCACTTCATGTACTTTGTATTTATTTGAAATATTGTAGAGTAGTTTTTTTTTCGAAATGATTTCCATTAAATAATATTCTTCAATCCCATTTTTATCTATATCGATAAAGCCGAGCACTGATTATAAATGGAAAGTGATCCTAATATACCCGCAGTTCAATAGTTTAGTGGAAGGTTAACGACGTATCTTTATATAATCGTTTTTCTCCATCTACGCCAGACTCGACCACGCGAGAGCAACGGGCAAATCGTACGTGACCCCGGTACCGATGTCTCCACCAGGTTGCAGCGACACCAAACCTGAATCATACCGGGCGAGTGGCGAGCCTACCCTGAGCGCTCACCCAGGCCTCATGTCGCTACGTAACGGCGCGCTGCAACGAGGATTAGCTCAGCGTCTCGAGGACATTCAACAGCGCAGGCACACGCTCGACGAGCAGCGGCGTACCTGGTGGGTTAGGCGTACTCTCGTCTATCCCACAGCTATGCTTGCCCTCCTGTTGTTCTCCACGCTGACAGCACTTCTCGCGCTTCAGAATACGCTGCAGCTCCTGATTGGGATTAAGGCGTTGCCAATTAGCACTAGGGTAAGTTTACGATTTTTATTTGTGTTCTCTGTATCTAGTAAATAGGAAGAATCCTTCAATGATTCTCACTTTTTATTAGAGTTTCAAAATAGTTTTTAAAACTATTTCTGTAACCCATAAAACTGTAAAATGTTATTAATCACGTCGATTGTTCACCTGTATAATTTGTAATAAACTGATTTTCAGCAATTCACACTAGGCATAAGCTCACTGTCAAAACTTGGCCCGATCGGAGCGACGATCGAAGTGGCAGTGATTTTGTACCTGGCGGTGACAAGCGCCGTCGGCCTCTATGCCCTGCCAGGTGTGAGCCGCATGCGGCCCAGGCTCCACTCTACACCACTCACTCACCTCATTGCCAACTGCGCTTTACTGCTCGTCCTCAGTTCAGCACTCCCGCTACTCTCGCGTATACTTGGTTAGTATACTTTTTTTAAATTTGTATAGATGTGTTGTTTCTAGGTAGATACAAAAAGACTAGCTTTTTTGTTGTTAGAATGTAAAGGATTTTGACGAACACAAGTCTGATGTGATGATTATTTAGTTTGCGGAGTTTTTTTATTATCCCTTTCGGGGTTATTATGTTGAATAACCAAAAACAGTGTGATTTTATTTTTTTTTTTTATTAACTATGCAAATCAATTGTAAATTGTAGCGTATGTTTCATTTTCACATTTTTAACACAATGTCGTCATTAAAAATATTTTAAAATAATTAATAATTTTCTTTGAGTATTTTGGTAGTTAAGTTTTTCCTCACTCTTGACACATTACTTTTTAATTGTTATCCTGTCTGTAACTACTTAAAAAAATTAATCTATTTTTGGATATCTAATATTAATGCTCTGAAGAGAGGAGAAAAAAAACTCTCGAAGCTCAGTCCCTCTTCTAACGAGAGTAATATTTAAAATGAATATTAAAACGTCAATATAGAACAAAAATTTACAATCAATAACAATCTAAAAATAGATTGACTACAACGAATAGGTTTAATAAAATAGAATATAGTAGTGTTTATCCCTCACTATTGTTAAGTGTTTTCCGTACAATGTCGTGGTTTTGGTGTGGTTTTTAAACATATTTTGTATCTTTCCTAGATTTTCTTCAATATATTTAAACTTAATCAAAACTCATTTATGAACGAGAATATACTCTACCTTCCATTGCCATTAGGTTTAACGAACTTCGACCTACTGGGAGACTTTGGCCGCATCGAATGGTTGGGTAACTTTAAGCTCGTCCTCTTCTACAACGTGATATTCGCAGCGGCCGCAATCGGCTGCCTGACTACCAAATTCACCGCGACCGTGCGAAGAGAGATCTACACGCGTCTACGGGCCAGCCTCTTCGATGTCCTCAGGCGAGCCGGACCACGACGACTCATCGCCGCAGCCGTCGCTACCTCCAAGGAGGACTAGACTGATATTATTCTTACTATTATTTTGTTATTATTATTATTATGGTTATTAAATTTTTGTGGCTTCCTCAGTTTTACGGAATTCGATCGCCACTGAGGTTAGATGCTAGAAACGTCTACGCTGTGGGTGCATGAAATAGGAAACAAAAGTATAAAGGGAAGAAGTAAGCATGTCTAAAGAGATTTTTATGGATTTCACTTTTGTTTCAGTATTTCATGCACTCAAAAATGGCAGCAATTTTTAGCTCGTAACAAGCGGTTTTCTAAAATGATTAAGTATTACAATGGCAAACTTATAACGTTTCTCCCGATAGACTAGCTCACACGATATGATCATATAGTTTCTCGGTCAAAATTTTTAATAATTTTTCTGAGACTTTTAAATTAATTAATCAGCAACACTTAAGCAGGCAATTTCTATGACATATATCTTTAGTCTTCGAATATAAGAAGATTTTACATAATTTTTAAAATGCTTTTATATGAAATTAATGTAAACTACGATTGTATCGTTGAAATCAAATATTAAATAATGATGGACCTCGGAAGTGGATGATCTCAAAAAAGCATATTTTTCGTAAAAAAGGATTGCAAATTAAGAAGAAAATTAACCTATTTTGTTTATTTTAGTGTATACTGGGCTTATAACCATAACTTCGTACACGCCGCAGCTCAAAATGGTTTTCCTTATGAACCTTCATGAAAAAATCATATTAAAAATTATGTAAACATTTTCCTTGTACTTAAGAGGATCTAGTAGTCCATTTTACCAATAACCTTGTTTCATCTGCGTAGTACAGTGATATGGTTGGTTTTACAAATTTCCAATGTAAAAGAATGTCAACATGTTTGTTTATTTTGGAAACGAAATTTCTTTCATTTTTATTTTCGTTCCAAGAATAAAGAAATGTATCGAATCCTTTTTATCTGGAAACTTTGTAGAACGAGGTATTAGTGGCTTACATGAAGAAATTGAGTTTGTGCAAGGCGCAATTACTATTCTTTTTTAATACTAATTATTTTTAAAAATTTCATCGATAAAACAGGGTTAGCATAATACGACATCTCTTGAAAGACTAAAAATATATGTAAAAAAATATTAAGGACTTTAAAGAATAATTTTCTAAATATGATTAGAATTTTCATCCGAAAAATCTGATGTCCCGTTTTACCGATTGTAACATCGTGCAATGATGGTTGAGATGTTTCAATTTCAAATGTGCTGACCATTTTCTTGCTATAACTGAATTTTGTATTTTATAATTGAAATTAAGACCGTTAATATCGCACGTGAGAAGATTATGCGTGAGCAACACGTAGAAAACTGAAAATTTGGTGTATTTTTAATGGAATCGAGAGGTATGAAATTGCAACGAGATCAATGGTTTAATATTATTTCGAAAAATTTTGAGAGACTTCTCTACTGAATCATACTTTAAGCACCCAATAGTATACCAATAAATATATACAATTTTTTTTACGAAATTGTGGTGTGTCTATTGTAAAATTAGAAGGCATTTCGAGAGCGCAATTTTAATCTCAACAACTGGAAAACCGCTAGTTTTATCCGATAGATTTGGGTGCCTTTCAATACTTTGGAGAATTCAGGTTTCTCATTTTCCGCGAAAACTCATGACACTTTTGACAATTTAATTTAAGGATAATTCAATACAATTGTCTCTTGAAATATTATGAATGATTTTCATTATTATTACGCTCATTTATAATATATAGATATTTATAATTGCATCTAATTGTAAATAATTATTTGAGTATTTTTAAGGTTTTAGACAACTTGCTAGGTTTTCGTAATTCTCGTATATTGTTACTCGGGAACTCGTATATTTTGAAAAGTAATTTTTTGACACTCCGTGGGCAAAGCTCGATTTCGCACACACTTGACTAAAAAAGTGTGCGTTAAAGCTTTGCGTTACTTCGTGTCAAATAATACTATTGGATACGCGGGCGAGAAGATGATTTTAAAGTTGTATGACCTTTTCACCATCGCTTCGCTCGGGCGCGAACGTCCACACGAGGATAAAATCACTTTCAAGCACTAGTATCGAAATATACTATTATTAAAAATTATATCTATGCAAACTTTTAAATTACCTTTTATTCACAATTATTTTTATTGTAAAAATCAAAGAACAATGCAAACGTTGAATTCCAAATATTTCGTGAAACTTTAATTACATTAAAAATATCATCTGTAAATATGAAATTTCTCATATATTAAAGTGAGATATTTAATCACGGTATAAATACTCGTAATAATTTCAAATTAACTGTAAATGATAAGTTAATTTAAAAAAAATATGGCTAATATTTCGATTTATTTAATACAGCCAAATTATTCGAATTTTTTTATATTATACTTGTGTTACTAATAAAACGAGCACGGAATACAATGTGCAAGTATATACAAATTACAGAGAGAAATTTCTTTATAAATAAAAACTAAATTATACAAAACCTCAAAATTTATTTTGGCTAATAATTTGCAGAACAAACTTAAAAAAAACGAGTTACGTTATTTAAGTATCCCATTAACCTTTATTACAAAAATCCTCTATTAATTATTATCAAAGTTAAATATTGATAATAATTAATCTAATTTCCGACGACGCACAGTGTGCTATTTGAAAAATTTTTTACTCAAAATCAAAGATCTCAGGATAGAGGAAAGATAAGGGGGTTTTGAAAAATGTTTTTTTGTTGGTTGAATAATCACCTTTTTGGGAAAAATACTCAAATGCAGCTGCATAATTGCCGAAGCCCTCAAAAATCGTCTTAAAATCTACTGTTTTATTATTTTTTTAGTTTTTGGTAAATATCTTTTTAATAACCATATATTTTTTAAAAACCAATATTTTCATATATATTATGTATATATTAATCATAATCTGTATACTTTATTAGTATTATACTTACTTATAGTGAGTATTTTCGCTGCTTAAAACAGTTTAAAACCTTAAAAAAATGAATTTGAAATAAAAATTTTCCAGTCAAATTGTAGGTTTTTTGTATTTATTTTTTTTATGAAAATATTGGTTTTTAAAAAATATATGGTTATTAAAAAGATATTTACCAAAAACTAAAAAAATAATAAAACAATAGATTTTAAGACGATTTTTGAGGGCTTCGGCAATTATGCAGCTGCATTTGAGTATTTTTCCCATAAAGGTGATTATTCAACCAACAAAAAAACATTTTTCAAAACCCCCTTATCTTTCCTCTATCCTGAGATCTTTGATTTTGAGGAAAAAATTTTTCAAATAGCACACTGTGCGACGCCTCTGACAAATTCTAAGCTAGCTTTAGGTAGACCCCAAATCAGTAATTATCGATTCTTTTATATTGTACTTTTTCCAAATGTGTTTTTGCAACGTTGGACTGTAATCATATGTGAATATTGCTATTTTTAAATTCCGTAAAGTCAAATGATGTAACGGCGAAGAGTTAGGTACAGAGGTAGGAAAAAAACTATTTTGAGAAATAAATACTTATGGTGAAGAGTCAGTCGATTGTAGATTTTAAGGGATGGCAATTATTATTATATAATCAATATTTTAATAGTTATTTATGTGAAAAGGATAAGTAATGAGTAAACGAAGATTTACAAAACAGCTCAGTATTTGTGATAAAATAACGGGTTGCGCATCTATAGTAATTGACACCATGTAAAGTGTCGATATCAAGAGTGTTAAAATCACTGCGAATGTAAATTAATTTATATATACACACACACACACACACACACACACACACACACGCACACGCGCGCACACACACACACACACACACACACACACACACACACACACACACACACACACACACACACACACACACACACACACGCACACACACACACACACACCCACCTAAAGCTACTAAACACTTGTTTCGATTTTCTTTTTTTTCGAAACATTAACAACAAATTTTATGTAAATAATCGATAGGAAATATTTTTACGTAGCCGTATACGCTACGCGGACAAAATGTTAATTACGATTTTCAAATACTTTCAAGGTGTACACCATAATCATACAACTGAAGTTCTCGTATAATAAGTCTCCTCTCGCGACTGTAAAGATGATGATGAAGAAGAAAAATAAAATAAAATATAAACTAGAATTACATGCATTTCGCAAATGCATGGCAGACTGCGTAAATATTAAGATGAATGAGCAAAGAATAGTGAGAAGATCCGAATGTCATATTATTCTGTACAGATTAGTTATCGAGTTGGCCAAATGTATGCACGACTGACTCCTCGAGAACGAAAACATGACTTTTCGGTTTTTCTCTTAATGTTCATTCTAATAGTAATTATGAGCATTAGAATACGTTAAGGAGAATTGAACTTTCACGCGCGCATATATATATGTAAGTCTGTTTGAATATTTGCAACAATTATATGTGATATGTTATCTCGTCAAGAAGACAATATCTTAGGAAGTGCACTTTGCACTAAAAGATTTCACTCATAATAAAAGTGTTGTCATCCACCTAAAGTACTGAAATAAAATTTTATTGTAAAAATCATTGACTTCTTCATGATCTTTACCTTTCACAAGTCCTTTTTTGTATATTACAGACACCCATATAAAACGTTTGTAACTGTTGGGTATGCATAGATAACAGAAAAGATTATTTTAGTGGTTAATCAAAAAGCGGTGTTTATTGCATCAATCGCGATGCTAAGCAGTAAATAAAGTGAGTAGAATCTGAAATGCAGAAAGTCATTTTTTCGATTTAAAAAACGTGTAATTTATAGCATGATAAATGATTTCAAGCGAGATAAATAATGTTTTTGAACAGATTTGGAATGCCACAAATCATGTTTGTATTGAAAGCAAAAACAAAAGTCTATGAAAGTCTAGAGAGTTTAAGAACCGCTTGCTCACAAAGTTATTAGCTATAGACTTAATTATTCACTGCATTAGAAACTTGGAACTATTTTAATTTTGAAAAACAGAGGTACTACTTTTCCAGATACAATCTGATGTTTAATTTTTGTTGGTTTTGATTTTTCGTATTTGTTATGTTTGCAATTACGGTAATAGCAAAAAAGATTTGGAAATTTTTTCTTTTTTTTTTAAATGCCATGTGACGTCCAGATGAACGTCACTGTTACCTTTTTCCCCACTTTGCCGTTTTAAGCCTGGTTTTACCCAATAGCTATGGATGGCTAAGTCTCACAAACGCTTTATAGTTTTTTT
>JAWWEQ010049778.1:0-12824 GCA_035583055.1 Torymus tubicola
GGCAACCGTCCTCGCTCTGCCCTTTTTTTACGATTTTTGTCGGTGTGTCCTTTGCTCCCGTTTCCGGTCTGAACTTGTTCGCTTACATACTTGCCCGCGCGACAGACTCGCAGAGCCGTGAGGTGTCGCCCTCTATCGCATACACACACACACACCGACACGCGCGTCTTTAGAGTTTTCTTTCGACGCAACATACGGCGTGGTTTAAACTTAATAAAAAAGATGCTGCTGTAAATAAATATTTATATTGTGATATTCCTAATTATTATGTTTTTGATGGAAAATGCAAAATGTGGAATGTTAGAAAAAAATTTAAATAACAAGTGTTTAGTAGAATGTATTTAGTAAGTCCTCAACAACGAGAGTGTTTTTATTTAAGATTATTACTATTACATGTTAATGGTGCGACCCCTTTGAAGACATAAAAACAGTAGAAAATGTAACTTACTCAACTTTTCTTGAAGCTGCTCTAGCTAGAAATTTAATTGCAACAGATGAAGAATGGGACAGTTGCCTATAAGAAGCATCACAATACAATTTTCCGAAAGCTATGTGCGAGTTATTTGCTTATATATGTGTTTTTCATAATCCTCTAAATGCTAGAGAATTATTTGATAAGTATAAAACGGATATTTACGATACCGTAAATGAAGTCATAGGGGAACAGTACGCAATTAAAATCATTAATGATATTTTAAGTGTAAACGGTTATTCTCTAAGAGATTTCGATTTGCCTTCTTTAGACATTACTATTGACAACTATAATGATAACGTTGTAGATGATTTTAATGAAGTTTCTCCGAATATAAATGACAGAATAAACTCATTCACAAATGCCCAAAGTATCATTTTTAACACTATTCTAAATGTTGTTAATGGTAATGGAAATAAATGTTTTTTCATAGATGGCCCTGGTGTAAGTGGTAAAAGCTATAATCTTAATACACTAATTGCTTATTTCAAAGATAATAAAATAAATGTTCTTCCTGTAGCATGGACAGCAATAGTAGACTACGTGTAATATATATCCTAATACTAACAATGGAGTATTTCTCAAAAATGTACAAATTTATTATATGGGATGAAATTACAATGACATTGAAGTATGCTTTTGAAGCAGTTGATCGTTTATTTAAAGATTTATGCAGCAAGAACGACGCTTTTGGTGGTAAAATAATAGTAGTTTCTGGAAATTTCCATCAAACGTTACCTGTTGTTCGTCATGGTAATCGAACAATAATTATAGATAATTGTATTAAAAACAGTAAATTATGGGTTAAGTTTGAAAATATGTCTTTAAAAGATAATAATATAGAGTTTAAGCAATGGCTATTAAATGTTGGTAATGGAGTTTTCAAAACAGAGTTCGAAAGAAATAATGAAGTTATTATTATAACAGAAATTTTTGGAGATATTATTAAACCAAATGATACAGAATTTCAGCAAAGTGTTATTTAAAAAAGCATTTAAAAATATAGATGTTTTACAATTGAATAATAAAATATTATGTAGAATTGATGATACACTCAAAAAATATTTAAGTATTGATGTAGCTGACGATGCCGATAGTAATCAATTAGACAAAATATTACCAATCGAGTTCTTAAATTTTTTAACTCCAAATGGTTTACCACCTCACAGATTACAATTGAAAAAAGGAGCCATTATAATGTTATAAACATTAATCTAAATAATGGACTTTGTAACGGTACTCGATTATTATAGTAAAAGATATGAAAGAGTTATGTATTCAAGCTGAAATAATTAGTGGCAATAAAGCTGGTAGTATTGTGTTGATACCACGAATAAATTTGTCACCATCAAATAAAGAAATTCCATTTAACATGTCTAGAAGACAATTTCCTGTTCGACTTGGCTTTGCAATGACGATTAATAAATCTCAAGGACAGTCGTTTCATAAAGTTGGAATATATTTACCCGCATCAGTATTTAGTCATGGGCAATTATAAGTTGTTCTTTCAAGAGTAACTTTAAAAAATAATTTAAAAGTTCTCCTAACAGATAAATAAACAATGTATTTCAATCCTCTAAATAATGGAACAAATAATAATAATTGCTATACTTTTACGAAAAATATTGTTTTTACTGAAATATTATGAATTACTATGAATTTAAGTGTTACTTTAATATATAATAGAGGATAGAGGATATTTAATAATGTTGCATTGTTTATTAATAATATTCATGCTACTTTTGTTTAGTACTACTATTGGTGAGTGTTTATGCAACGACAATCATATTTGAGTTCTGTCTAAGAACATTTGTTTTCAGGGAAACTCCTAATGAAAACATCGAAACTCACAGCCTCTACCAGGCACTTGAACGTTATGCAGTCAATGCATAACGAATACGAACAATATATAGTACGGTAATATTTAAAATGCAACGGTATTAAATATCTAAGGACCCCATACCATTAATAAAATACATATTTGAAAATAGAGAACATTTTTCTTTTATTTATTTATTTATCTTTATTAAACGGGCCTTGAAAAAAGAATACAAAAGATATACAATTGTTATAATAAAATAATATAGGTATTGACTATTGATACAGAAGGAATGTATCAGTAGGCCTTAGAAAGAGAGCGGGTGGCTTGTTTAAACGATATAATCGACTGTTTAGCAGTAATAGTTCTCGGTAACAAATTCCATTGTCTTTACATCCTGTTTAGTGAAGAATAAAAACCAGTATTAGAATAAAACGTATCCTCGCATAACTCACGGTGGTTGCGCAGTGAATAAGATAGTTGTCTCTAATTAAAACAATTACAAAGATCGTCACACAAGATAAAACCATTAAAAATTTTATAGGTAAAAGCACAATCCTGAAGATAATGTACAGATTCAATGGTTGGATGTCGTAACTCTCAGCAAAAATACTATACTCGTGACAGAATGGATGTATAGGTCTATTTGACTTTATAGAAATATACCTTAAGAACGAATGCTGAACAGATTCAATTTTTTTCTTTAACAATAGATCATGAGATCTCCAAATCTGACAACAGTACAGTAAATTTGAAAGAACCAAACTTTTATATGGATGTATAATGGCCAAAATGTCACGGAAGTCATATGTAGTGCGCTTTAAACATCCAAGAGATTTGAAATATTTGGAAATAACATAGTCAATGTGCGACGCAAAGGAGAGTCTACTGTTAAAAATAACACCTAAGTCTTTAACGGTAACGACTCCAGACAATTTCGAGCCATTTATAAAATAGTCGAAAGATAAGGGTGCTCTCCTATTATTAAACGATATTACGCAACATTTACTGATGTTTAGAGATTATCTAGATCGCTCTGAAGGGCTGTAGCATCCTCAGCTGACAGTACGTTGGTACAAATTTTTACATCATCCGCATACATTAAGATGTTTATATATTTCACGCTAGACACTAGATCATTGATATATACACAGAACAGTAAAGGGCCTAGATGAGACCCCTGAGGGACCCCTGAAGCTACACTTATAGGTGAAGAAACACAGTTATTCACTCTTACAGCTTTCGTTCGATCTGACAAGTAGGATGCGATTAGAGATAACGTATTTCCACGCACCCCAATATTCCAAAGTTTAGCTAGTATACGTTTGTGATTGACTCTGTCGAATGCTTTTGACATGTCTGTATATATAGCATCCGTTTGCAAATGTTTTTCATTCGATTCCGATAGAAAGTCATTGAAAATAAGAAGATTGGTAAGCGTGGAGCGGCCCTTGATGAATCCATGCTGTTGTGTGGCTAGCCTTAGGAAAAGCAAAGAGGACAGTTCATTAACTAAATGTGCATCCAAGATTTTAGGAATACAACTAATTATAGAGATAAGGCGGTAGTTTGTTACGTCGTGTTTATTTCCAGTTTTAAAAATGGGAAAGATAAAGGAATACTTCCAGAATTAGAATTTAGGAAAGTAACCATAGCTAGTTAGACTGTTGAAAAGATTAAAAACTGGTTTTTCGAAGGCAGGAACATCATCAGGGCCTGAATTGACGTTATCATCGAGGCTATACACAATATTGCGCAATGATTCAATGGTTAATTGAATATCTTTTAGAAAGATTTTTTGTTTAAGCAATTTCACCTCAGTCACTTTATCAATGTTAATGCTGTGGGGTCCTTTATGAGTCTCATAAGGCGATCATATTAAATCATGTTTTTTTTTTATTAAGAGATTACATTTAATTTACGTCAAGTGCCTTATCAGCACATCCACGTCATGAGAGTTGGGACGTGCAACATTCTAATATTTATTCTAATATTTATTTATTCAGTGAGTATTTAATCATTTATTTAATTTTGGGTATTTATTGATTTATTTATTGTTGAGTACTTATTAGAATGGCTAACGCTGAAGGACTATATAAAATAATGCTATATCCTATATTCTGTAAATTGTCCGTATATTTTGTTCATTAATTTTCTGGATATTGTATGTAAATGGTTCAAAAACTTTTTTAAAATTGTTCAAAAATTTGTTCCAAAATTGTTCAGGGCAAGTCAGGAAAAAAGTGAGGAAATGTCACTATAATATAATAGAGGATGTCTGTACAGAAGACTTTATTTTAGTTATTATTTATCCATAATATATCTATTTATAATATTTTTATTGCCGATATTGATATAGCCCGCGCGTAGCACGCTTGAGTAAATCTAGCACTGCAAATTACTTGTAATACATCTACCCTATGGTATGAAGCTCTCGATTTTTTAAATTTTGATTAAGTACGTTTTTTTCTGATTTCTCCGACTTACAATTTTAGGGTTCTGCAGTTTAAGACTTATACTTTTGAATAAATAAACTGATAAACGAATTAGTCGTAAGAAAACATTTTGGAGAAAAAACAGTAACAACATAGTAACATTAGAAAGAAGGGGGAACGGAATTATATCATACAGACTAGAGGTCGCTGTAATAAATTCTTCTGTAAATTGCAAACAGGCGCCATAATGACATCTGGCCATATTCTGGGAGGCATGATATCAACCTTTATCTCCGGCTTCATTGCTTCCTCTTGGATTGGTTGGCCGGGAATATTTTACTTTTTTGGAGTCGGTGGCATCTTCTCTGCCTTACTACTAGCCATTTATGCCGCTGACTCGCCTAAGGTCCATTCGAGCATTAGCCCAGAAGAGAGAGCATTTATCTTGAATAGTTTTCGGAAAGTGAAGAACTACACTGAATCCAAGGTATAATACTATGTAAAATTTTGTATAAGGAGTTTCACGGTGCTATTTTACGTATAGTATTGGTCATCGTTACGTAGGATTCGAAATTAATTGATGTGCGCATGCACACATTTCGCACACAGAAAAGAAGCACAAGAAATAGAGTTTTGCACACTTCTTTAAAAATAGTATATTACGCAACTAGTGTGCAAAGCGAGCGCTTTCCGCACGCTCCGTCCAAATATATATATAAACATATTGCTTTGCACACGGTAAGCAAGCATAATAAACTATACAAAACACATGCTTTCAGCACGCTTCGAACCCTTTGCTTAAAAATTTCTCAAAATAAGTAAACAAAGCGATATGTATTTCATGGAATTGCGAGCGCTCGGGCTAAGCCTAATCAAAACAAACGATGCTACGAGTATAAATAAATCCATGCTAATCATGTCAATTCCCTATTGCCAAATAAGAATTTTTTTTCAATCTGAATAATTTGTCCTAAGAAATGATATGGAAAATACCATTATAAATTCTATATGATTTATTTTTTTTTATATTTATTGTAAATAGTTTCTTTTTAAAAAATGATTAAGTTTTGATATATTTATTGTAATAGTTTTGTTAATAATCTTTACGAAGTTTTTTTATATTATTATGTTTCTTTTTTACCTTATTTATGTGCATTTACTCGTCATTTACCTTTTTACGTTAGTTTGTATTATTTTAATAAATTTGCAGTATTTAGCGCACTTCTGTCAAAAAATAGTATACGCAACACGTGCGCAAGGTGATTCACACACGAGTCGGGTTTGTCGCCCGAGCGCACTAGTTGCGTAATACACTATTTTAACACAGCGTGCACAAAGCACTTACTGTGATTATTTTTTATTAGAAATATCATAAGTGCACATGATGTTGTTGATTTTAGTCGAAAATGGTACCGTGGAAGAAGATACTAACATCGATGCCCGTGTGGAGTATCATCATTGCGCAGTGCGGCCTTAACTGGAGTGGGACGATAAGCAACTACGAGGCTCCCATCTATATGAAGAAAGTTATGCGATTTGAGACTATGAAGGTGATATATAGCCCCAAAAATAAATAAATAAACAAATGAAACGATATTGAAAAAAAGATACTCATAGGTAAGTCTGATCAGCACCTCCTCACTCATTATGTTCTGGCTACTTCTCAACGTCTTCGGCTGGATCTCGGATTATGCCATACGCTGTGGCGTCTCAGTCAGAATTGTGCGCCGGTTTTTCAACACCCTGGGTATGTGGATAGGAAGCCTCGCTGCTCTGGCACTCAGCTTCGGTGGGCCCAATCACGAGATATTTACGATTGGATTCTTCATCCTCATGGTGAGCATAAGTTCTGGCTCCTTCTGTGGCTTCGTGGTCAATCAGATTGACCTCAGTCCGAATTTTGCCGGCACGATACAGTCGATCGTACTTTTCATCGGCATGTTCATCTGGATCATCGCGCCGATTATATGTGGTGCTATTGTTATCGACCTCGTAAGTAACGTGAATGATTATGCATTATTAGATATAACTACGCCTGTGTTATTATTCTTTTGTTTCAGTCAAATATAGAACAGTGGAAGATCGTTTACTACATAACTGCATTTGTTTTGTTCGTGTCGAGTATTACTTTCGTTATCTTTGGGAGTGGTGATATTCAGCCGTGGGATGACCCAAGTGATTACGAGAAGAACCTAAATAATGAAGAATCAGAAAAGCTCCGAGAAAATACAGGGACATCGTGAATCGTGTAAATTTTATAAAAGCTGAAATAAAATGTTACTTTTACGAAAAATTTGAAATTTTTGTTACACACTGATAGTTTTTAGGCACGACCAGTTCTCGGGAGAGCCTTATAGTTTCAGCAGGGCGAAAATTGGAACACTTCCAATTCCGAAAATGTACAACACAAAAATCATTTTCCACTCAAAATGAGTTCATTTTAAGCATTTTTCAAGATGTATGTGGGATATTTCAGGTGAAATGAGCAGCTCAAAATTTTAAAATTGCTCAAAATTTGTAGACACTTAGTTTTGTATAAGGAAAACATGTCCCTAAATTTTTAGAGCAATATTTCAATAATTACAAAAGTTATTGCACATCAAAAATTTTTGTTTTTTGCAATTTTTGGTGAAAACTCAACTTTTTCCATTTTTTACTCAAAATCCTGAAACTTTTTGTATAGCACATTGATTGGAAAAAAGTTTGCATTTTACTTCTAGAATGTTGTTATATTTTTTATGACCCTTTTTGCAAGCCTCTGATTAGCTGCTTCTCATTGTACCTTTAACAAAAAAAGGAAGGAGTGCGACAGAAGATTTTTGTTCGACAATTTTTTTTCCTATTCTCTATTGCAAAACCCTTTAATATAAGCCCTGGACCAAGATGGGTAAGATCTTCTTGACATCGCTAAGGACTATGACATTATTCTTCTCGTCGGAATCCTTCCGACTACGCCACTCGCAACAATAGACCCGTGGGCAGAGGAGGAGGCACAGCCATCTGCATTCGCAATTGCATCCCCTTCAATCCAGTTCAAATATATAATTCTTCTAACTTTCTTGAATCTAACGCTGCCTATATCCCCACCTTCCATGGAGATCTCCTTATCATCTTTTCTTATAGACCTCCCTCGTCCCCTTTCGACTTCTCTCACTTTCGTAACCTCTTTGACTCTCTGCCCCCATCTAAGTCTATTTTTTGGTGATTTTAATTGCCACAACGTCGCCTGGGGGAGCAGCTTCTTCTGCCCCGTCGGCGGCCAACTTAACACCCTCTGTTCTAGTAAGAACCTCCTTGTTCTCAACGATGGCTCGCATACCCACATAAACAAAATCAACCCCTCTAATCCCTCCTGTATAGACCTCACCTTCGTTTCATCCCACCTCTTCCCTTTCTACTCTTGAGAACAATCTCCTCAGTGATCACTTCCCCATCTCTATCTCTCTAGGTATCCGTCCTTCTACCGTTCCTTTCTGCTCTTTCCGCCCCAACTACCGCCGGATCCCCCCTGAAGGTTAGGCCTCTTTCAGGGACGCTCTGGCAAACTTCTCCACTGAAGACCTTCCTTCGGAATCCTCTCCCTCTACCAAATATGACTCCCTTACCTCTTTCATCCTCTAAGCGATCACTAATGTTTCTAACCCTCCCCGCTCTCCTATCTCCTCTTCGCGCGCTCGTCCAAAGCCTCCTGAGCCTCCTTGGTGGGACGAGGAATGTTCTTCAGCCGAGTCTGCTCGCAAACTTGCTCTGAGGAACTTTCGTCGTAACCCCAACCTCCTGGAGGAGCTGTTGGTCGCGGAAGAGCATGCGAAACTCACCTTTCGCCAAGCAAAGAAGAAATCCTTTGAATTCCTCTGTTCCTCTCTCACCCCCTTCTATAACCCTCGAGTATTCTGGACCACGGTCCGCAGGTTTAAACGCCATCAACTAGGCTCTTCTGATGCTCGTAATAACCTAGATAACATAGAGAAGCAACAGGACCTAATTCCGTCCACCTGTCTCCCCTCATGCTTTTTTTCTAACTTCCTCTCTGTCTTTCGCCCCTCTTCTCTCCCTCTCTGGACATCTTTACCAAACCTTTCTCTTTCTCTGAGCTTTCCATCTCTCTCAACAAATGCCTTTGCAAACTCAGTTCTGCACCTGGTCTAGACAGAATAGACAATCTCCTTATCTCCCACCTACCCGACAACTCTGTCCACTCTCTTCTGTCTATCCCCAATGATCTCTTTGCGAAGGGAGAGTTTCCTTCCTCCTGGATAGAATTCCTCGTTTTCTCCATCCCCAAAGGCAATAGTGGCAAGTTCCTGCGACCTTGGCCTTCCTTGGCAGATCTGTAAATATTTTTATAATCTCACCGCGTCTAGATCAGTATATTTCAATGTAGGTGGCAGGATTCAGGGCCCCTACAACGCCTTCAAAGGCGTCCCTCAAGGCTGCTGCTGTAGCCCCTCAGCTTACAACGTCTACACTCTCGATCTCCCCCGCCATATCGATCCCAACTGTAAATCTCTATGTTTCGCCGACGACGTTGCTCTCTTCGTAACCTCTCAGGACCTTCACTACTGCCTTCAAGTCCTTCAGAATAGTTTCAATCTCATCAACTCCTACTTCAACTCTATCGGTCTCTCTTTGGTCCCCAAAAAACCCAGTTCATAATCTTCAACCGTAGCCAAGAAACTTGCTTTTAGATTCATCCTCGGCGTTTTGGCTACTAAAGACAACCTCTCCATCGCTACAATAGAATCTCTCTTCGACCTTCTTAACAATCGCGACACCCTTAACCTCTTCAACCTTCCAATTCTGCGCGCCTTTGCCCGATTCAAAAGGTATCGCACACTCATCCACCCCTCCGATGTCCTCCCATGCTTCACTTACTCCTTAGACTCTCAATGTTTCTCTCCTAAAATTATTTCAGACAAAGATCGAGCTATTCAACGCTCCTCCCGTTCTAGTCTCGAATTCTCTCGTCTTTTCCAGAACTTCCTCTCTTCCTCGATTGCCTTCTACACTGACGGGTCTAAAACAGACCCAGGTTCATATGTCGATTTAGCCATCTTCAGCCCTAAACTCAACCTAAAAATATGTTACAGAATATCCTCCTAAGCCTCAATTGCCGCAGCGGAAGCTCTAGCCATCTAAATTACTCTGGAGTACATTGAACATCACGGCATAAAGAACAGTATTATCTTTACTGACTCTTGGAGCACCCTGAAGGCCATTGAGAGCCTTAACGACTTCATCTCATCCTCCTCTCTCAGCATATTCAAAATTAAAAAAAGCCTCGAACGCCTAAGTGCATCCAATCTCCCCGTCCGCCTTGTTTGAATCCCCGGTCACTCCGGCATTCCTGACAACGAAACAGCAGACCATCTCGCTAAAAGTGCCATAAGCAACGGCGAACACCTTAATTTTCCGCTCCCCTTCTCCGATTTCTACCCTCCCTGTCTCTCTATCACTCGATTCGAATTTTCTAACTACCTTACCAACTATCGCTCTCACACCGGCTGCCAATACTTTTCTCTCTTCCGCCTCACCTCTCCCAAACCCTGTATCAACTCTTGCTGCATCGCAGAGCATGAACCTATTTCCACCTTCTGCCGCATGCGCAGCGATCATTATAACTCCGCTTTTAGCCGCTTTCGAAAAAAATCAGATTCGCCTTTCTGTGCCTGTGGCGTAAACCAAGACCTCAGTCACATCTTCTGGGCCTGTCCTCGTTTCGACGCTCAACGCACTACTCTCCTTAAAGATCTCGCCAATCTAAAACTCTTCCCTCCTTTCACCATCTCATCCTTTTTACACTCCCCCTCTAATAGCACTGCCAGCATCCTCTCTAGCTTTCTAAAAGCATGTAACATCAACATCTAATTCTTTTCTCTCTCTGCTGATCTGATCTTACTTTACTCTTTTTCCTTTTTCCCTTCTTTGCTTTCTCCTCGAGGATCCGAGGTAACTTAAGGGGGAAAGCGGGGCCTCAACCCCTCCCCCTCGGGGTTTCGCTTTTTAATTTTCTATTTCAGATTCCGTCGAGCCTCATCTTCCCACAAAGGAAACCTGGATTGTCATTCAAAATTACCGCCTCCTCGCAAGCGATGCGCAGCACGCACACTTGTTGATGGCCGTACAGACCTCTGGTGCCATTTTCTAGAAATAGAATAGAATAAAATAGCTTCGGCCATCTCGCACGCACCGCAAAAAAGAAGACGGCCGATCGGTAAAGTTTAGAAGCAACGAAATGATATAAATTATTTATATCATTTCGTTCAAATATATATATAGTTCAAAATTAGTTATAAAAATAGTCATAAAAAAATCTATTATAACAGTTAATACTTTACGTAAGGAACTAAAAGTTATAGATATAGATAAAGTCTTTAAAAAAAAGATTCAAAATTGTATAAAATCAAAGTGTGAAGTACATCAGTACGCATCGATTTCAGTGCGTTAATTTGAATTGTACTTATGCTTGTACGTCGATCAGGAATATGTGGTTCTGCTAGATCTTATCAATTTATGTCAAGTTGTTATTATGGATACCAAAAATTAAAAGATTTAAAATTTGCTTTGTCCTTCAGGATCAATGCAATCTATAAAACAAATACAAAATTCCATATTAATTTTAAAGAAAATAATGACATACCAAATTTTACACGGAAAAATTTATTTTGAGGTAAAACATAAAAGAATATATTCTTATATATTCTTATACAATATATTGCTAATATTAAAAAATAATTTGTATATTTCATACTAATTAATGAATTACATTACAAGTAATTATAGTGCAAAATAAAAACAAACTAAACTTGAATATTATTTTATTCGTTTCATTTTAATTATTATAAAAAACATTTTTTTTTAAAGCATACAATTTTATTTCTGTTTTTGCAACGTTTATATTGAACACTGAAATTTTGCAATTACCGAAGTTACCTAAAACTGTAAAACTAATTAAAAAAGATTTTTTAATCTTTTAAGTAGATATCAGATATGAATCATGTATTAAAAAGATATGAATATAAATGTCTGAGTCATACGGATTGCTTGTGAAAGTGGTATATAAAGGTTAAATGTTGGTTATATAGACAGTCTAGTTCCCTCTGGATCTTAAAGTATTTTAAAACAATAGCACTGCAGTCGTAAATATTTAAAATGAAAGGTATTTATACTTAACTTCAGAAGCCAAACATTATTGAAAAAATATGAAATCGTATAGTTTTTTTAAATAAGTGAAAATCATCTTAAATGCCATTTTACTAATGATTGTGGAATATCTAGTTATCATCTACATTGCCTTATTCGGCCTCGTCGCTGCCCTCGTTAAGGCCCAGGAGCCGTTAAAATGCACAGAAGGCGAGATGTTCCCAAATCCCAGCGACTGCTCCTCTTTCTTCACGTGCACCAAAGGCTATCCCATACTCATAAGTTGTCCAGCCGGTCTACATTTCAACCCGAAGATGAAGTTATGCGTTTATCCCGAAGATGCTGAATGTTCGAAGACACCAGTACCCGTGACTTGTCCTCCGCAGGAGAGCATCGACGATAATAACCTGTTGGCCAACCCGGAGGATTGCGGTAGCTTTTATCAGTGTGCCCATGGTGTACCACATCTAGTTTTCTGTCCACCGGGTTTGCACTGGAACGATAGGAAAAAGATTTGCGACTACCCTAAACAGGCGAAGTGTATTATTGTGTAAATAAACCGAAATGAATGAAGTTTTCTAAAATGTGATTATGTATTTTTATTTAGCCGTATTGCAGAGAAGCTTTAATTAGACATAGTTTAATTAATATAAAATGAAATCAAGTACTTATATAAGAACAATTGAAAAATCCAGATTAGTATTTTAATTATTTTTTTAATTTGTTACTATTCATCTGAAGATCAAATCAAATAATTGGTAGTGATCAGAAATAAATTTACGTTTCATTTCTCATTATTATGTTCGAAAAAATAGATTTACAGAAAATTAGATGAACTTTTTGAATAATATAATTATTACATGGATTTGTTAACCTTATAACCCTGGTAGAAAATAACCCAACTAAAATGGCTTAACTGCAACGGTTGGTCAAATTTTTGGGCCAACGAATAACA
>JAWWEQ010049779.1:0-12819 GCA_035583055.1 Torymus tubicola
TATGATCTTATGGAATGCCTATGGTGTTTCTATGGTGTTTTTTACAACTATTGTGTATAGCCTCTCTGTACCATGACAAGTATGCCCGTATTAACAATTTTCAAATCCATGGGGTTTTTATGGGGTTTTCGATATTTTATCTGATTTTGGAAGCTAATTACACATGGGTCATGAAAATATGGTTTTATGGGTTGTATATGGCTTTTTTACTGATCACATTGTAGAGAACCCATAGACAGCCCGTAGACAATCCATAATACCTGACATTCATGAATCATGTGTCATTAACTTTCGGAATCTGGTAAAATCTCGAAAACCCCATAAAAATCCCATAAAAATACACCATAGTTGTAAAAAACACCATAAAAACCCCATGGACACCCCATAAGATCATATATTCATAAATCAAGTACCATTAGCTTTCAAAATCTGATAAAATAACGAAAACCCCGTAAAATCCCCATAAATATGAAAACTTTTTATGTAGGGGAATTTACCATAAACAGAGAAAGGAAGGGAGAGAGCGAGCGAGAGAGGAGAGAGAGAGAAGAAAGAGAGTATAGCACACATCTGGGTATGACTAACTGTCTGATAGTTGTCATACCCAGAAAATTCGCTGACGGCGCGTTATGACGCATCAAAACGAAGACTGGCCACTCCCAAGGTCAGTTTTGTTTTGACGCGCCATAGCGCGCCTATAACTACTCTCATATAAAGACGAGGACTGGAGACTTTTTATTGATTCATCAAAACGAAGTCACAAAGCTGTTTTACTTCACTACGGATATAAGTTTGAATCTATTCCTATAGCTCACTCGACTAAACTGAAGGAAACTTATGAAAATTTGGAGATAGTATTGCAAAAAAAGTATGTGGCGATCTCAAAATTGCAACCATGATATTAGGACAACAATCCGGTTTTACTAAAAATCCCTGCTTCTTATGTTTATGGGATAGCAGAGATAGGCAGTCACTATGTTCGAAAAATATGTTTAACTAGGGTAGATTTTGAACTAGGGTCGGAGAATATTATACGACTACCATTGATTGATCCATCAAAGTATCGGCTTCCGCCACTTCATATTAAACTTGGTCTTGTGAAACAGTATGTAAAAGCTCTCAATAAAGATGGCGATTGTTTCGAGTATTTACGAGAAAAGTTTCCTGCAATAAGTGATGCTAAATTAAAAGAAGGTATTTTTTATGATCCCCAAATTCGTGCTCTATTTGAAGACTAAAATTTCATGACAAAAATGACTGTCAATGAGAAAGCTGCATGGCAAAGTTTCAAATCTGTATGTGAGAACTTCTTAGGAAATAAAAAGAGTGAGAACTATAAGGAACTTGTCGAAGAAATTTTGAAAAATTTAAAAAATTCGGTTGCTTGATGTGCTATATAATGCATTTCTTACATTCTCATCTCGACTATTTCCCTTCTAATCTTCGAGACTTCAGTGAAGAAAAAGGAGAATGATTTCATTGAGATATAAATGTAATGGAGAATCGTTATCACGGAAAATGGGACGTTAACATGATGGCAAACTTTTGTTCAATCCTTAAAAGAGACACTGTGAGTAAGAGCAAAAAGAGAAAAAGAAATTCCTTGCACAGGTCATTTGAAGAAAAAAGAGTTCGTTACAAGAGAAAAATATAAGTACACTCATAAAAAAATTTATTGCTCATAACCTATATTTTTAGGTGTGATTTTTCACGATTTTCCGTAATTTTCACGATTTTCCGCAATTTTTAACGGTTTATAGCGATTTTTAGAAAATTTGGGGGCGTCTGGGCAAAACCAACCTCGGATTCGGATTCAGAGCCTAAAAATACATAAGAATACATAGGTCTGGTTCCCAGAACAGACCACTTTTTTTTTGTGTGCCGGTGCTAACAATCAATGTTACTATCTAACGTTTTAGAAAAAGGGTGAATTCTTTGGAACGTTAACTTTGTCATAATTTCAAATTTTGAAATATACGGTGACCCATATTCTAAACGTTATGGTGTCCACATAAGGAGTGGCACACGGATGACAAAATTGTGAATATTGTAGTATAGTTCTAATTAACGGCGGTTTAAAAAAATATTAAGAATCTTGACATTTTATTGAGTTTCACTAGAAAATATTGCATTTTTTATTTTTGGGAGCTCTAAATCGATTACAAGAATTAGCATATAAATGATTACTCTGCAAAAACATGACTTATTACCTAAATAATGAAAATTTGCAGAATTATAATTATTTGTGGCTAAAATCCCTGCATAAATAAGCCAGTTGGTCAGTTTCAAGTAGACGTAAAAGTTTTGGGGATATGCTCATATACTCTTGAACTCTTAAAAACTGAAAATCTCTCTAAAATTACTTTAAAAGAAAAGTAAAAGTATTGGCGGGTAAGTATATCTGTTTCTCTCTCTTTTATTTTTAAACGTTTATTAAAGACAAGAAAGTTATGAAATCAATCAACAAATTGTCGAGTATTTAAAATTCGGTCAAATTTTCGCAGATTTTCTGCTAAATATGCATTCTGACCGGGCGCATTGTTTTGTAGTTTTTAGGTGAACAATCAGAATGTATATTTAATTCTTTTTAGTAGTTTTCACTATTAAAAATCATAATTTTTTTATTATACTTATGGAATCCTTAAAAATCTCGTAACGATATTTGTTTAAAACATTATTTTCAATTTCCAACGGAAATAAATTTTTTTTTAATTTTCTTTTATCGCGTCCGGCAAGTATGTATTTATTCATAACTTTCTTGTCTTTAATAAACGTTTAAAAATAAAAGAGAGGGAGACAAAGGGGGAGAGAGAAAAACGGATTCGTTTTACTCACAAAACTTTTTTTTAAATATAAGTAAAATGACGTAATTTGTTGAAACGATTAAATTATTGATTTTTAAATTAAATTTTTGTTAATGTATTCAGTATTCATTCATTACGTATATTGGCTTGTAACTCATGACGCGATGGACTGACGCCTCATGAGTGATAGATCAACTGAGAACGAGAGGTAGATGGAGATAGCGAAGAGAGATAGAGAGAGAGAGATGGAGATTGCTAGCATAATACATATGAATACTTTGTTTAAAAAAAAAATTACAATAAATTGTTTCCGAGATATTTATGGTGATTTCTTTTGAATATTATGTATTATCTTATGCAAAGAATTGAATGAATCATTTTTAAGTTTAATTTTGGAGTTTTTTGCTTTTAAATCAGTTGAAATTTTGGTGGTCATTTCAGTTTATATATCATATCTGTTTTTATATATCGCAATAACGTAAAGGTTACACGCGCGCCTAGAGCATCCATCACTCAGTTCGTACATTAAAGCTTGAAAAATCCACGTAATAATATAATTTAAAATAAAGTTTCTTTCGTTTTTGTATTTAATAATGGTGAACCTTTAATTGAAAGAAATATTTTTATGTATCGTAAATCTGGAGGACTTATTAGAATTTCTGTTTTAAGTAAACATGCTGATTCTATTAATTGTACTTATTTATGTCCTGAAGATGCATTCGGATTGATACCTTATAAATAGGAGTTATATATTTACAAATATCGAGTTTTATTTATTCTTGATTCTAGATGAGCGGGAGCTCTCAAGCAAGACTGACTCCATGGACAACCGCAAACCTTTATATGATAATCTAGTTAGGTCGTAACATTAGCATTGGAATCCTGTTAATATTAACTTCCTATTAGGAGTAAATCTCGTACTTTTGATCAAATATCCCAACGGTACGTCGTTGATGCATGTTTACATGTTGTATCTTCATGACTGTACTAGAAAACAAAATTTTGACAAATTAAATAGATAATTATACAAAGGAGTGATGAATTATTTACGTAATAAAAAAGTTAATAATACTAGTAAATGTAAAATTGACAAAATGCTTATTTTTCAAATTAATTTCTTTGGGACTATTAGATATTAACTTTGAAACTTTGTCGATGCAATGGTTTTTGTTCAACAATATGAAAAAATTAGATGCAGTTATTCTCATGACCTGTGAATTGTACTTGTGTACTGACCCGGCATACTTGTTAAAGTTTTTAATGAAAAAGTTCAAATTTCAAATGAAGAAACAAGTAATACTCATATCTTTGGAAAATGCATTACATATATTAATGTTGTTGAGTTTCACGGAAGGAGTTACTCCATGTATATACAGCCAACTCTTTCTATTCTTTATTGCAAAAGAATGTCTTACAACAGTGAAGAATATTCGAAGTACTGTACTTGTACTCTCACTGGGAGTTGAAAAACCACTTTTAATTGTTTAATGTTCAGATTTTTTGTTTTTTTTTTCTCGTTTGTAGCATTTTAAAATTATTTAATAAAATATTTTTAATATTTTCAACTCTACGGGCAATAAATACATTAATTTAATGTATTTAGAAATCTAGAAGGGTAAGATTTTTTTTTTAATGGAATGTGCGAAACTCGCTTTGTCATGCTTGTTTTGCGTGCGCGAAGTTAGCTGTTTTACACACGGCGTGCGCGAAAGTCGCGCATGCGCAGATCAATTTACTTCGCGCATGCCGTGTGCGAAACAGCTACTTCGCGTGCGTAAAACAAGCAAAAAGGCAAGTTTCACACACTGCGTTAAAAAAAATAGAGTTCGATACACGTGTGCGAAAAGGGTGATAATTGCACGGGTGATTTTGCGAGAATCACCCATTTCGCACACTTGTATCGAAATGTACGATTTTTTCCGTCAAATCAGAGCCTAATTGATTTTGACAGAAAGAAATTACAGGGGTTTCACCCGTTATGACCGAAAAGTAGGAGAACGGCCCAGAACATAACCCAGAAACTACTTTCTCTTCATTTTGATTTCTACTGGCTTTTCTCCAATCCATCATATTTTGGTCCTTCGAGTCGCATTCCACAGCCTCTTGGTGTCCATTACAATTAGGCATCGTGGAGAGAACGAACGTGGAGTATCTTCTTCAGCACAGCAGCTTTGCATTTGTACAGCAACAGTTATATTGAATCACAATCCGCTGCGTACGTACTAATCGAAAGTCCGAATCGAAAGTCATCTATAAACAGACTAGTTTCGATAAAGTGCGAGTTTTACGTGAAGCAAATAAAAAGAAGCTTTCACCAATTCAACTATGCTCCCTATGTTTACTGGAAAATACTCTGATTGGCCAGCCTTCAAAGAATATTTCACCGTACTGTGGAAAAGCTCCATTCTTCAAAATCGAGCCTTTCAGGAATTATATTATGATAGCAAGCGAGTATTGATTAGTCTATGCCTGAACTCTTGGTCACAGCTCAAGCCCCTACAAGGTGAATCACATACTGCGCTCAAGCAACTGCGAGACGCTACTACTGAAGCGATCGAAATTCTGGAGGTACCAGAGCGACCAATAGACGCGCTATCACGAAATTTGTTTGTTCATCTAGCTGTTTGAAAGTTGGATCGAACCACTCGACGGGACTAGGAGCTGTCATTTGCCGATTCAACAGAGCCAATCAAGTGGAAGGAACTTGAAAAATTTCTGAAAACGAGGATTCGGGCATTGGAGTAAACAGAAACTGCGAAACCATCACATCAATGATGCATCATCTGTCAGCAACTGCATGCGCTTAATTCAGAAAGTCGATTGTGCTATAACTACTTGAAGGCAGGTCATTCAGTCAAGGAGTACAGATCACCATACAACTGCTCAACCTGCCAAGATAGACATCATACACTGATACACCGGGCAGCCCCATTCCTGCCAACTCAGACAAATTGATCTACTGAGTCAACTTCGACTGCAGAGAAACCCCAAGGCGAAGAACAAGAAAGTGCCACTGTACATACTGTCAAGGTTGGTACAACCAGACCATCCATCCTATTAGCAACAGCTAGGTTAATACTCACTGTCGACAATCATCTAAAGAGTACAGTGCGAGTACTGATAGACCCGTGCTCGGAAACTTCATTTATTACTGAGTGCCTTACCCAGCGTCTAAAACTGCCACGCAAATGAGTGTTTGTACCAATCACTGGTGTGGGTGCCGCTCCGAGCTACACAGCAAGCACATCAGCCTCAATAAGGATCACATCTCACTTTGACCATAAAAAACACTGGAACTGCAACGTGCTCATATTACCACAATTGACAAATTATTTGTCGTCACTACAGTTCACGTCATCAAGCCTGTGTTTTCTTAAGGATGTATGCCTTGCAGATCCGCAGATCGACTCAGGGGACAGAATCGAAATGATACTAGGAGCCGACATCTTTCCACTACTTATTTAGAAGGGCTTACGTCGCGACACAGATGGAGACTTAATCGCACAGTCAACAAGTATCGGTTGGATCCTGACGGGATGCGCGCCATCACCGTCGGCTGAACCACAGACCATAACAAGTCTACAAAAGGAACCTTCATCAGCTCCGCCAGCACCATTTACAGTTGAAGAAACAGAATGCGAGAATCCCATTCTAGCTATCCATTGGAGGAATAAACAAGGCCGCTACGTGTTTCATTTGAACACTTTCAGGCTGAATCAACTTGGCGACTCGTACTCTTCCTCGCGCTCAACGATACTGCGAAAAGAGAGCCGTCGTTGGCAGAAAGTAGCACATGAGGTTGGTAACAGGTGATACAGGCCCAACAAAGTGCTGAGGATTCCGTTTAGTACCCTTACCCCTCGCTACTTGGCCGCCACGACTTTACATCCGAGCGCTGCTAGTTGGATGCCAACTGGATTCATGACCGTAGTAGACGCTCCTAGGTCCAACAGCGCGTGGAATTCGGACTCGACAACCCCGATTCGAAGCCATCACCGTGTTTCTATATCGGGGAGTCGCTTGGTCGAGGTCTCTCCTTCCCTACGGATCGGCGAGTGGACCATTGACTCCTTCGCGGCAGGGCCACTGTTCCACGCGGTCGTAGTAACTCTTCTTCCATCTGGGGAATGAGTGGATACAAGACCACCGACTCGTTTCTGATTTACATTTCCCGAGCAGTTACGGCAATACCTCGCTATGTATCCAAGTTGGCCGCATGAGTAGCAACTCAGTGGCGGCGTCTGTTCCCTCATGGAATTACCACCCGAGTTGGTGGGTGACACGTAGTTCCCTCGCGAACTCGCGTCCTTACCAATTGGGTTTTGCTCCGGGGGCCTCTGTGCTCGCGATCGCCTTGGTGGCTGATAGCCGCGCCCTCTGCACGACCCAGCGGGTGCCTGCTTCCCTGGTGCTCTATACTGGAGCTCGACATCTCTGCGAAGCTCTGCTTTATCACCCTAAAAGGTATGCTGACCGCGGCAGCCACTTTGCCGTCCTCGGCATCTCGGCCTTCTTCTGCGAGTCAGCATTGGGAGACGGCCTATACGCCATCTCTGGTAGGACGGCTACAGCTGTCAGTGGCAGGAGAAGGAACGTCTTCGTCTCTTTTCTCTCCGTTTTCCAGCGTCTGATCCGCATATACCGCCAGCTTTAGAAGCTCTTCCACTGTGCGGAAATCGGTTCTCCGCGCCATCGCTTGCAGCTGGGGCTTCATATCCAAGTGAAGCTGGTTCAGTTGCTGTTCAGGGCTGGACGGTGGCGACAACTTCCTCGTTATCGCGATGAGGCACGTGATGTAGTCTCTCACTGCCTCATCAGTTCCATGTGTGCGGTTGTCGGCCTCAAAAACTAGCCGCTGTTGGTATCTCTTCTTTGTCCCGTACCAATGTGTCGCTGTCCCGACGTAATCTTGCTATGTGGTCCATTTATCTTTCTCGTTTCTATACCACGTGGCCGTCGTGTCGGTGAAGAGTTCCGACAAGGATGACAGTACTTCTTCTTCGGAGAGGTTTGCCAGGACTGCAATCTTCGAGTCTGGCCAAGAATACGTCGATGCTCTGGCTCTTCGGACCAGAGAACCGTATTTTCCACTTTCGGACCACTTGTCCGATGTCTCTCGGGTAACTAAATCCCGACCTCGAGAAACTCGACGACATGCCTGCCGCTTTGTCGTTTGGCCAGTTCATACCTCTCACGGTGCTCCGGTGGTCTCCCCCCACCCAGGCCGCGTTTCCGGGACGGAAATCGGTCTGATCTCCGGGGCGAACTGGCTCTGGCGATGGCAATGACCTGTCCCAGACTTCTCGCTCGTCTGCGACCATAAACGTGTCTTCGAAATGCACGTTGTGATTGTTCCTGGCATCTGTCACTCTTGTGCTTGATGCCGCATCTCGCTGCTGTTCTGCCTTCCTGTTGGCATTTTATGAGCTTTTCCTCTAGCGTTCTGACTTTCGCTATCAGCTTGGTAGTTACAGGCCTTATACCAGCGCGTCTACCAACAGCGTGCCGACTTCTCTAGGCACCTGGACCTCCATTCTGTCGCTCGCCAAGAGACGTAGAATGTCTCCTGGCCGAGTCCTGTTACTGCCGTCCTCCACCATTCTCGTGATGTTGCGTGTTTCTTCTCGCGTATTCCTTTGTTGGTCATTTGTTTCTCTCCGTTGCGTGATGTCGTCATCTTCGGCCTGTGGCGTCATATTGACCGGTCTTTCATGTGTTTTTAGGTGTTCGTGCTGAGGTGCGGCCTCTGTCGTCGTCTTCCTCAGTATTTCCTAGATACTCTCGCTCGTCAGTATCGTTTCTAGTGGGTGTACATTCGACACCGTCGTTTGCACGAAGGATTCGTCTTCTTCTGTGACGATTCTTCTTAGCAGCTCCTCCCTGAGCGGTATTTTTCGTGCGATCACCTGGCCCGAGCTCTCTGCCTCCAGAAAATTTTGCGGCACATATACGCCCAACACCCACTTACTCAGCCTGCCGATGATATTTTAATACTGTTTTTGAGTATATGTAAGGGATTTATTCACAATCTGACGATAACTTTATGTGCTTCCTGCACTGTCAGTGGTATCCTTCACCAGGTACCTACTGGATTACCACTGACTACTAATACAAATTCTTCCAACTGGTGGTTTGGTCCTTATACGCTCTTCTAAGTCCACGGGGATGTACTCCTCGATGTCCCCGTTGAGTTTCGCTAGACCTAATTCCTTTAATTTGTCTCTTGCTTGGAGGTTATGTTGTTCCTATCGTATTGCGCAATCGTTTTCTGACGATGCGCGAACGATTGCAACTATGCGCAAACGATTTCAATTCTGCACAAACGATTTCGCAAGGTTCTGGGCCTTATTTGCCTTTTCTATACGAATGATGTACGCGTCCCGTAAACTGATGCCTGCGCCAAAGTCTTTGGCGCACGCGCAAACTCCAAATTTCCGTTTTCCGCCCACTGCGCATGCGCAAGCGATTCCACGTGTCAAAACGGAAATTTCAATTTTTGACCCTTTGCGCATGCGCAATATCAAAATTCGCGGATGTGTCCGCCTCCTGGAACAAAGAGCAACCGAATTCGCGATACTGATTTTTCACTTTTAATTTTTGGCTTGTGCGCATACGCGTGGCCTAAATCGTTGCTCGCGCAGTAAAACTAACGTTTGTGCTACTTTGTTTTACTAATTTCAAAATTACCTTTGAGCAACAACTTTTCCCTCCGCCGTGCGCGTATGCTGCCAACAAAGAGACGATGCTGTCAAAAAAACCCTAGGTAACAAAAATTATAAATAAATAATAAATAATTAATAAATAATTGCTATATTATAATCCTAGCTACTCTCTTGGTCGCTCTCACTAAGTACTTCAACAATGCTCGACCTTCACAAGCAAAGTTCTTCACTAATGGTACGTGCAGTCCGATTATTTTACCTCCAAGCAATGTCAGTAATCACCAGCTGGTTAACCTTGCACGCACTCTATATATTTTCGCAATCGACGCAACGCGAGTCTTGAGCTACTCTTATCGTAAACTCAATAATTAACTTCGAATATCACAGAATATCACGGACTCGTTCTTAAAATGCTTTAAAAAAAACATTAGTTGGGTGTCAGTTGTAACGGAGTAGGATTCTCAACACGTAATCTACTCGTACTACACACTTGCAAGGGTTCCACGTGAAAGAAACTCTGTTGTCCGGCCGTTGGCACAGTGACACAAGGGGAGAACACTTGCCTTAAGCTTTCATTGTAGAAAGCTTAGGCTTCTTCCTACTTGAGCGCCTCTTGCTCGGTGGCAATGCTGTCAACTCCTGCGCGAGAACTCTCAGCTGCTGGCTCTACCTAACCTTACCTGTAGCAGCCAGTTCTCCCGTACAACACCACGTGATTACAAACAGTGGCTATCCTTCTCTCTTACCTTCCCGTTACCGTTGCTCCTCCAGGAGTCGATGCTCTCGGCTAGCTGCAGCTGACAAGGGTAGAGGACGGTATTCGGGAAGTATGCACGGGTCGGGAACGCTAAATGAAAACGCGTGACTCGACAGTTAAAAAGAACATTGAAGTTTATTCAATAAATAAGATAATATAAAACGCGTAGACCGAGAGACTTAACGGGATGCATCATACAGCCCGCTCCCAACGCGGACGACGCAGTTGCTTCACAGCAACGTTGGTTCTCCGCGATGGGGGGGGGGGGTGCCCACGCGCCCGTCACTAACTCTAACTCTTGAAATCGAATAAAAGCTACGACTGGCCAGCCATCGCTCGACGCAAACTTTATCACTCGCACTCGCTGCACTAGAAAGGCGGGGATGGAGCACGTCTCACTGTCCCCGTTCTTGAGGAGGTTCATCTCTCTTCCTCTCTAACGCTCACTAGGGGTTGGTGGCGACGCTGTGGCGGTCACCCTTGCAGCGGTGGGGGCGCGGCACACGCCCTATCGCTTTTCGTATGCACGGCAGTGACGGAACTCACTGCTTGCATGTCACGGTAATCGACAACATGGCCTTCGCCTTCTTCTCACAAACAGTCTTATTCGCGCCCCGCGCGGCGCGCTATCGGTCACAATCCGTACAAGCGCGCGAGATTCGAACATCGCTACCTAATATAAGTAATTATTTGCACCTCATATCAGCGCCCGTCACAACACTTAATCAGAAACCCGAGTATGTATATTAGATATTATACCAGCAAATCCGAAATAACGTAAAGATCCCTGATCGCCTCGTTTCCACTTCCCACCAGTCAAATACACACACACACACACACACACACACACGCACGCACGCACGCACGCACGCACGCACGCACGCACGCACGCACGCACACACACGCACGCACACACACACACACCTGAGCCGAGTTGTTAGTCTTGCATCAGACGTCTCCCCAGGTGACGGATACGGGAAAGCTCGTCAGATATCAAGAGCACCGGGGAAATGAATCACCCGGAGTGGACCAAAACTAGCTAGGGAAAGGAACCCCAAAGTCAAACAAAACATGGAAACAGTGTATTCAAGATACGTATTACCCCAAGTGGGAACCTCCGTCGATGCGGGAAATCCCACCATCGATTCCGATCGGGTGAAAGCCCCGGTGATCGATGCAGGCTCCACGGATTTTAGGGGGACCCAAATACACTCTACTGATGTTAGCAGTAGAGAGTCGAAGAAGAAGCTATGGAAACAACACAAAGACTTGATCACAGGGCTAGTCAATCACCTGGAGGGCAGACGAAACGTCAACAATGAGACCCGCAGTATCGCAAAAAAGCTTAGGATGAACTTTGAAAGGATCAAGCGGCACCAGGAATGGCTAGATGCGTCCTTTCTGGTAGAGGAGTAACAGCACCAAGCGGAGGTACATGTGGGCAACCAAACCCAAGTTGAAATGGAACTAGAGGTAGTAGAGGAAAACTTAGGCACCGCAGCCGGTTCTTCCACGCCCACTCAGGCCAGTAGTAAACGGAAGAATCTCTCGCCATCTCTGACGGAGGAAAATCCGGCGAAGAGAGGCCCTGCAAGTTCATCAGAGGACCTTTGCACAGGCCATCCGACTGGACGAGGAGCTAGTCAACCACAAAACTGACCAGAACGAAGGCTGGGAGACGTCCAGGAAAAAGAAGAAGGAAAAGAAGAAAGAAACAGGAAAGAAGAAAACGGAGAAACAGAGGAAGCCACGGAAGTTGGCATGCAGAGATTATAAAGAAGGTTAAACAAACATCAAGGAAAACTTCGAACGAGAGAATCGAACGAAGTCAGGTAAACTAATAATCACGCTTAGCAAGAAGTCGAGCAAAACGGATGCACTCAGGAAGCAAGTTGAGGATCTGCTGGTCGATGAAGCCACTGTGGATGTCAAAACGCATGAAGTCAACCTTGAAATCAGAGAAGTTGAAGAGACCACAACAAACGAAGAAATGGTAATAGCACTTCAAAAAATACTAGGCACTGACTGCCAGGTAAGGATGGAGGCTGTGAAGTCTCTACGAAAGTCGCGCGAGTCTACCCAAATTGCTTACGTACGACTCCCCGTAGAAACGGCGTGAATGGCCATTGGAGAGCGCGGTAAGATTGGAATCTCGGAGCAATGCAAGAGCAGCATTGATCGGACGAAGCTCTGCATCAAGTGGGGTAGAGAGAATTAATAAAAATAGTAGCAGATACAGTAATACGAGGTTACACATTACAAAAACTATATGGATGCTCCAGACATCTTTTTGGAGCTATTTTCACCTCCATAACACATCCACTAGTAGTATTAAACAAGTTCGACGAAACAGCAGAAAAAAATAAAATCAATAATGAATTAAAAGAAATAATAGTCACCAAACCCACCATATCTGTGGTATCGAGAAGAGAACACAAATCTGAAAATTTAGAAGAACATGAACTACAAAAATTAAAATTCGAATTTTTATGTTTTTTTACGGATATTGAAACTGGATACTCCTTACAATTAGGCAAATGTTTGGGCAAAATTTCATTAAGATCCATTTAAAATTCATCGAAATAATCCATAAACA
>JAWWEQ010049780.1:0-12818 GCA_035583055.1 Torymus tubicola
GAATGTGAGAGTGATTGGGAACAAAATGTTCATCATGTGGCAGCAAGACCAGAATTGGGTTTTGCATACAAGACCCCAAGATTACCTGGTATTATTATGAATAAGGTACTGTAAAATCAATTACTATTTTTATAACCTTATGGCAAATTAAGTTCTATAATATTGTATGTAATAATGTATTATTTTTTTAGATGAAAAAAAACATTAAATCTTGTACAGAGAGCTTTAGGTAATTTTAGTGATGATTCTAATACAAGCATGCAACCACCACGTCTACATCAAACAGATGCAGAGTTTTTAAGAAGTAGAAGAGATATTGTATATCCATTCAATGTTGCTTATCATTGCCAACAAGATAATTACTTTACATATAAGAATAAAGACAGACAAATTTCTGTGAAAATACAGAATTTGCAAGTACAGATGGACACAGAGAAATTCGGTGAAATTTATGATTGCGTTGTATTTATGAGTATCCCTATCTGGACTGGAATATTTGTTACTGCCATCTTAGCTCTTATTATGATTTGGGGTTTAACAATGATAATGGATATAAGGACAATGGATCGCTTTGATGATCCAAAAGGAAAGACAATTATTATTTCTGCACAAGAATAAAGAATATGATACATAGATTGAAGAAGGAACACATGGATAATGCTTATTGTTTGGACTTGTATGTGAAATCGCACAAAAAATCAATAATTTATAGTTTAAGAACGCGAACGTGCCTTTCGGAGTTTCCCGATATTTAGCATAATTCAGCAACTGGCCGCGACCATATATAACTTAATTACCGTCAAAGAAAACTCCGAAATGCACCCGAATTTGTCAACCACGTGTGGAGTGTGTGCAGGCAGTGTCATAAATGACCCTCTCTCAGGGCACGCTGTCCACGCATGCAGAAGTATAAAAAGCCTCGAATCTGACACGAGAGCGAACAGATTAACAAATAACTGTCGGGCACGTTATATGTATCGAAATACAAACATAATAAAAAGTAGAACTTAACACGGTGTCAACTAATTTTTACCCTTGACGCAAACACTTATGAATGCTAGAATTCTGATGAAAACATTTTTAGACACACTTTTTCTTAATTATTTATTATTACACTTGATAAAAAATTTTATTTAAATTTAACCTCCATATAACATTAAAAAATAGTTTAATATTTGCTTTTTGATAATAATCTACCTTAGCATTATAAATGAATATAAAACTGAAATTTAATAAAAAATGTGTCAATATAAATGTTTTGGTTAGTAAAATTCAATGACCCATGATTCAGATTATTATAAGCAAGAAATGAGTAAGTTATATATTTTAACATAGCAGATTGTTTTACAATCAATGTTAAATTATACTATATTAATATAAATATTTTGATTTTATAATAAAGTCAAATAATATACACATATATCACCTTAAAGCATGTTTCTGAACATTTATTTTTTCGAAAATTTTTTTCACCGTTACAAAGCTTCCTCTATGAGGAAGCAATACACTTAAACCGAGCGAGCGATAGTGAGTGAGGTATATTTCGCTAGTTCTTTAATTAAATAATAAAATGGATCAATAAATTACAAAATTTGCAATAGTTTAATGAATTCTTATTATTTAGTAAAAAATATCCCTATTTTCGTAACATATGTAAAACAAGTGGTAACAAGTACTAGAATTTTGAAACTCTTGAAATTTTATCTAATTGTTGTACATATTTTATATAAAATCATTTTTATATTCAATTAGAACAGATGAAATATATCACAATTGAAATAAACCATAAAATGATATGGACTTATTTTATATATCGTACACAAAATCTGAAAAAATGAACTTATGGGTTTACGTCTTAGATATAGCGTAGCTTTAGGACAATAATTTGGCTACTGCTGATAGTTTTTTTAATGAAAAAAGGCCTATTTGTTGATACAAATTCTGAGATATTTTCTCGATTTTCAAAAAAAAGGTGAACTTATGCGGTTACGCCTCAAAACCACAGAATTTAAAAACTCTCTTATTTAAGTATCGCGAGTCTGTTGTTATTACTCTAGTAATAACATTAAAGTAAGAATTTGAAGGAAATTTTTTTTAACCCTCTGGCTGCCATACATATCAGGGCTAGATTTGTGTAATCGTAATTTTATTAATAGATATATTATTCTAAGGCGACTGTCAGGCAAGTTAAGGGCTCATTAGTTAGCACTAGAACCATATGAAAATTGTACGTAAGTGCTGTGCTGCACGGTGTGATATAGGTTGATTGTACGTAAGTGCTGTATGAGTCCAGCACTATTATATACTCAGATCTAGTCCTACTTATTCACTTTCCATCCGGGACGTGTAATATTGCAACCGATCTAGTTAAAAAGACTATATCAGTTCTTTGCTCTAAGCAGAGGCATATCTAGATTATCTTACAACACATTTTTTTGGAGTTTTTGAAAACTATCGCAGTTATTGCGTTTTCAAGTATTGATTATCTTCGATTGAAAGTATAAATATTAAAAATGATTTTAGAACAGTAACTGTAAGTATATATACTATTATAATTTGTGTACCAGCGAAAACTATCACCTCTAACAAAGCGCGGCGAATAGAATTACTTTTCAATGCTTGGAGACGAGAACTATCAGTTTGGTTATTTTGCCGATGACACTATCATTCCTAAAACAGTTTTTAATTTGATATAGTGATAGTCTTCGCGGGCACGAAAACATAAATAATATAGTTTTCGTCAGCATACATCGAAGTGTCATTTTTTTTCGCTGCAAATGGTTCAGGAGTGATAAAAAAGGTTTCGTAGGCACCGTCGATCTGTAGATATAGTTATTTTTAAATAAATTTTAAGAGATTTTTGCTTTCTGATAAATATTGATTTGCCTTGAATTTTCATAACGTGGCTGACGATAAAAATGTGTTATTGTGTAACATATAACAGTTACAGCATTAATGAAAAGTAATACAATTTATAGCATGTCTCGTGATTTTAAAAGCATTTAAATTTCTTTTTAGTCGTCAAAATTATATCGTATAAATTATTTTTTGAATCATGCCAAAAATAAAAATGCCGTGCTCCCTTATTACTTTAACTATATTGTACCATTACTTTGTGCCATTATATATATAGAAAAATTTACATTGTTTCTACCGATAGTGTTTTACGTCTACAAACTCAAATTCGAGTACTAAAATTTTGATAGAGCAAAACGTAATACTGACGCAAACAAATGTAAATATTTGTTGTTTATAGTTCATCCCATATAAAGCTTATATATTTACGTGCAACAGTTTCATCGAAAACAATAGATAACATTGAAAGACACGTGCTTTTATTGTTATACATACGGATGTGTAAAGTGAACCAGAGATAAGAGAGTTTTAGAGACGATTAGTCAAATCTGTTTATGATTCGAAACATTTACTAACAATACATCAACCATGATCAATTTTCTCTTCAATACACTTATAACATCCTATGCAAAATTCAATCTTTAATTCTCTCCTGGAAAATATAAACACATACTTTACGAAACTCGTATCACTCCGAAAATTTCATTTTTTTTTACCACCCTGAGCACGCAATATTATTCTTATCATCCGCAGTAACAAAAGAATTACGTATATAGATCGCATGCACCCGTTTCATCAGAAAAAACGTGCCAGTCGCGCTGCCAACGTGCAGGGGGTCACTTTTCTACCTTCGCATCGGGGCGCGTGCGCGCGTGAGATATAGCACGCAAACTGAGGTGTTTAACGTGACGTCTCTTTATAGCGATGCGAAAAACGTGCGGGTAAATGCAAATAAAACGCGCGCGCGAGGATTCGGGATGAAACGTCCGTATAGTGACTACGTCTGTCGGCGTTCACGTGTTCGATCGGTATATATAATGTCCACGTATAATATGTATAGTGAAAGTATATAATATTGAAGTGACGATGCTAAGCGTCGAGGGCGAGCTGAGCATTTGTTATCAGATTAACAGCGAAGCTTCTTAAGATATTTGAGCAGGTAAGTTGGTTGGTAATTAACTCGTTTATTGCTCTTTATATCTGAAAGTACTTTTATTTTTTTGCATGGGGCTTGGCAAATATAAGAATTTTTTTAACTACTCAAATCATTTATGTTATAGATAGTATAATAATATTATTTACTATATATATATATATATATGAGCCTTATATGATACATTATGATACTGTACTATTTTTCATCATAATTCCAATGATAGAAATTTTAATTAGAAACTATTTTACTATTTTTACTGTTATATAATGATATTTTACAGAACTGTTATCCATGTAATAAACATATTAGCTATATAATTCATTTTTTTGCCTAGCGGGCTAAAAGTACCACTTTTACTCCCGGTTCCCGATCGTAAAAATTGTACTTTTGGCCTTGCTAGGCAAAAAAATTATAATTGAAATTGTTGATGAGTATTTTCTTTTCTGATTATATACAGGTTTCTAAAATTTGACGGATCACGTTGAGTCCTGATATCTTCGAATCATTATATACATTAAATGTAATCAACCGTAAGTAAGTATAGATCTTAAAAAGCCTAAAGCCTCTTTTTGCATGCCCATTATTGCAGTTACATCCAATACCTTTACGACATCAACTTTTTAATTAAAGACTTATATTGGACCAATTTTTCTACTTTCATATACGTATTAATTTAACAACAGCATCATTAACTCGCATCACTTCAACATCATTAGGCGCCAATAACACATGACATAATACAAATCAATACTCTCGCACAAATGCAACAACGATCGTTTCGATAAATCTCTCTCCGCAATGTTCAGCAAACTCGCCATTCATTTACACTACACATTCATATCTGTTTTCTCAGTATATAGACCAATCCGAAAATAATGTGGGAAGAGAACTTTTTTTTCTTTCTCGTACCACGTAGTGCGACACTTTGGTGACCCTGGACATGCGATAAAGCGAATATTACGTGTTTTATACGCACTCACACATGCATACATACGTATATATACAAAGCGTACACGGGCTAATAGAAAAGAATTTAAAAACAGGGAAAAAAAGAACGTCGAAAGTCCAACACACCATCTGCCTCTTATGCAATAACGTATAATCCCCCAGATTATATATTACTGCCGATTCTTATATATATAGAGAGATTCATTTATCAACAGCGTGGAATTTTACAGTTCGTCGTGCAACAAGTGTCTATATATATTATTACAGATGTACGTCACCGTTGTCACCATCATCAACATACTTTCGTTGATTTTTGCGCACTTTGAGGTCACGACTACGTTGCGTGCTATATACTACGATGAGTGAGCTATATCAGCGTAGAAAAATGCAACATTTGCGTAATAACTCCTTTCTATGGGCGTGCGATAAGATTTTCTAGAAATTCTTGGAATATCATGTATGTGTATATAGTGACAGAGGTGATCGCACGTCGCCCACAACGTAGTAACGCGATTTCTTTGTTCGCGTATATAAACAGGTATAGAAGGAGAATCGGTTCACGTCAATAGCTTTTGATATTGTAGTAAATATACCTGCGCGTGCAATGAACACGTACGTTTAACGAACGATGTGTGATATGTGGTACAGTGTAATCACACCGAGAGTAATCCGAATGGAAAAGCGCTAATGGATATATATGCGTTAGTGTAATTACTACTGTTAGTCGTAATTTTAGCGAGAGTTTAATGATAGTATATAGCTGAAAATAGTAATTTTATTTTATTTAATGGCGTTTTCATCTGAGAGTTATTGAATATATTATTAATAATTTATTTTTATGCACATTTGCTCAAGAGCTAATAATGTCATATCGCAGCTTAGAATTTTACAGAATCGCATAACGCGCGCGGTGAAAAATTTGTTTACTCATTAGCATTCCATTGCCGCGATATCTTTGTCTCTGCGTTTCCGTCATTACGAATGCTTAAAATATTGAAAGTTGATTAAATAAAATATTACAGATACTTTAATGGTTAATAATTATAAAATACGCAAATTGTTATTCGTAGCATAAATAATAATACAAAGGAGCCTCTCTGAAAATTTCCTAAACAAATATTGCGGGAAAAATTTTATTTATAACAAAATATATCTCGTTTTTTCTCCGTATGATTATCTTTGGGCTATTTCAGGTGAACTAAACAGCACAAAATTTTAAAATTGCTCAAAATTTGTAGACACTTAGTTTTTTTATCAAAAAAATATGTTCCTAAATTTTTAGAGCAATATTCTAATAATTACAAAAGTTATTGCACATCAAAAATTGTTATTTTTTGCAATTTTTGGTGAAAATTCAACTTTTGCTATTTTTTTACTCAAAATTCTGAAACTTTTTGTATAGCACATCGATTGGAAAAAAGTTTGCATTTTACTTCTAGAATGTAGTCATATTTTTTTATGACCCTTTTTGAAAGTCTCTGATTAGCTGCTTTTCAGTGTACCTTTATAAAAAAGAAAGGAGTTCGACAGAATATTTTTTGTTCGACAAATTTTTTTCTGTTTCTGTATTGTAAACCCTTTAACATAAGCCCTCGACCAAGATGGGATTCATCTTCAGAAAAGAGCTATGAATTTTTAAAAGATGTAAAAATAGTGAAAAACCCCTCTTTTTGACATGACTAGCAGAGCCAAATTTATTTATTACTCATTTTCATGTGTTTATTCCCCAGAATTTTGTTTTTATGCTGCTTCTTTAATAGAGAATGATTATATTTTACATCACAGCTATAAAATATAATCATAAAAACTATTCATTGCATTAAAAATTTAGGAACATGTTTTTTTTTGATAAAAAACTAAGTGTCTACAAATTTTGAGCTGCTCAGTTCACGTGAAATAGCTCCTTTACATATGGATATCTTATGATAATAATATCGTAATAACGTGTTATTTAAAAAAAAGAAATATTATCCTTTATATCCTTGTAATTATTAGCTTGTATAACATTTTATTATTGAAATCATTCTTGTTCTTTTCAAATTATCAAATCTGCTGTAACTGAGAGAACAAAGCGCATAAACAAAAGTATAACGCATTTTCTCTTTGTTGCAAAAAATGCTTTCACAATATACATTTATTTTGACCCGACGTTATTTAAAAATAAAAAAAAATGTAATTGGTTGGCACTTAAAATAATTCTTTTCAGGTACTTTTAAAAATAAAAGAGAGATTTTGTAAGATATACGATGTAAGAATGCTGTACAGAATTGCAAAAAGGGGTTTTGAAGTTTATGACTCAAAATTGGCCCCACGTTCAATTTCCGAGTTTACAGTTTTAGCCCGAAGAAAAGCGTTTAAATAGCTTACTCCGAGTGCAATGCAAACTACTAAAGTTCATCTAACCGACCGTACAATTATATATTTTTAGCCTAACGCTATGTAATTTCGTCTGCATTCATACGACATGCTAATGAGAAAATGAGTATCCACGGCTACAAATTACATACATGCGCACGCACTCACACGTACATGGATCTATATTTATAATCCTAAAAGTACTGCGCATCATCCATAAATGCAAATGTAAAACTCAACGTCTTCGGAGATAAAACGGCAAGGCTTTGTGTCGAGGCCCCTGTACAATTGCAAAAACTAGTTTATCTATGAAAAATGCCACAAATTACACAGGAGTGCAGTGTCCTCGCGTAAATACATACACACACACACATACATGTATATAATCTGTAAGCTGTCACTGCATTCCCGTAGCATGACAGGTGTAGTCTTGTCTATCGAAGGTTCCTTCTTCCTCTCCTATCCACGCGTTTCTCTCTCTCTCTCTTTCTTTCTTTACGCGTTACATACTCCTTCTCTTTGCATCTCAGGTATACTACTTACGTATGTGTCGAGTGTATTGTGATGCGCGACACTCGCGTGCAGCATCGTACACATTATAAACGACGATAAACCGGGCGTCGATTACTCAAGCGCAACTTCTGCACGTAGGTCGGATAAGACCGGGACATATTAAAACCGGATGCCAGGTTCGTGAAATCAAGAGTATTTCGCCGATCGTCGAACGCGTCTGCACACCTGTGCCGATTTTTATATTTATATATATACGTATATTAAATCCCGTCCTCGTCGTAAGACATGTCGAGGCTTTGGATTATCCTTGTAATTGTTTGCTGCGTGGTGTTAACCGGTGGCCAAGCATCTACAGGATTAAAGACCTGTAAGAAAATGATAAGGAGCATGTACTCACAGTGTAGTATGAGGAACAAGAGAAGCCCGCCAGTTGGGAGAGCGCCGGTTCATGTACAACGAGAGATTGCAAGTACGGGTCACATATATAAGATATACAGATAGATGTATTAGTGTTGCTTTCGGTATCGTTGGTGAAAAATCGTTTAGTGCATCAGTGTTCTTCGATTCGTTGGGATAAGGTGTATAATATGATATTCCTCGGATTGTGCGGGGAAAATCGTATCTTAGAAATTTATATTAATAGTCGATAAGTGTTTTAAGTGCATTGAAGAATTTTCATAAAGTGGTTTAGGAAAAATCTTATATGAGTAGTTATAGTAAAATTTCATGAGATACAGTATTTTAATGAGCCGCGCTATAAGAAATTAAGCCGATTTAAGTTGCTTCTTAGAATGTAGGTCAAATTGAAAAAAAAATGATATTTATTCGAGTTTAAAGTCTTAATATGCGAGGAGTAGAGTATCGTTTGATTTTTTATTAACAAATGACTAGTAAAGCTTTTAAAATCATTAAATTCAATTATAACTGATTTTTTACACAAGTCTGAAAGTGAATACAGCTTTTTTCCTTGATACAGAAATCAGTATATGATTTTATTATATTAAATGTTCAATTATTCGTGAAGTTTAAATAAGTAAAGCCTAGTGCTAATTGAAGTTCAATTGAATGTAGTCATGTAAGACTACAAGTTAAAAGATTACAGTCAAACTGCATTTTTTATAATGGTAAATTTAAACGCATTTTTATGTTTATTCCCCCAAGAAATCAGTAAAAAGTGACATTGAAATGCATTTTTTAAGATATTTTTTTCAATAAGTTCATTGGAAGTTTGGTCGATAATATTTGTTTTTGCTTGTTCAATTGAAATGAAAGTGCTACTAAACGTTATCATCTTAATTGCAGCAAAATATACTACATGCAATTTTAAATCAGTTTGAAGTCAGCGTTTATTTCTTACCACTGATTTTAAATATCTTGAACATAATAGACCAATGAAAATATATATTTTATTCATATAATTACGTTAGTATGAGTAAAGCTTATATAAGCATTGATTTGAAAATAATTTCGCAAGTCACTAGACAATACAGTGGGAAAGTAATGAGAGAAATGAACGCATCGACATATTTTTTATCCGCGAGTTCATTGAAATTTAATTTGATAAAATTTATTTATAACTTTTTAATCTTCATTTAAGTCACGTTTCTAATTATTTCTATACAACAAATAATGTTAGCATCCTTGTTCTGTAAAATTTATATAACAATACTGATACACAAACGTTTGAAACTTTTTTTTTCGAAAATCGGGAAATGATACACTTCAATTAGCTCGATGTCATTAATCATCATTAAAAATGTCCAAATCGTAAAATACAGGCTCTTTTATAATAATAAAAATGAAATTAATGATCTCCGATACCATTCTTCCATTTTCGCGGAATATTCCAAGATAACGTTGCAAAATTTATCAAAATAGATATTTTATCATCATTGGTCAATACAAAATGATAATTTTTACTAGATAATTTCTTTCGTTGCCATAAAAAAGTAGTTATTTTTGACAATGAAATATCTTATTATGTTTTTATCGTAAATTATCATAAACTGATATACGGGATGGTTTTGAGCTTTCTTGCAAGTTTGCAAGCCGTTATACAACACGTGTATAATAAGCACCTCGCATGTATAAGAATAAGAACCTCAAGTGTACGACGTTCCTCTGCAATTATATTCCTGTTTCTCTTTTTAGGAAGAAAAAGGCAAATAATGTCGATAAGAGAAATTATTGTATCGTCGAGGGTACCAATGTACGATATTCCGTATCCGTCTGTCTCGAGTTATGTCGGATACGAAGCAGTTCCAATAGTGCCACCAACTGAAACCGACGTCCATGAAACGTCCCAGACATTCGAAGCTTTGCCAAATGTATGATTTATTTATTTCGTTTTTTCTTAGAATTTTGAATATTTTTTCAGTACTTAAAATACGTAACATTATTGAATGATTACTTATTGAAGCAATCTAATTATAATGGCATACTTAACGACTGTGGAAATAATTTTTTTTTCTTTGCAGGAAAGCCATAGCCATGTAGGTTTTGAAACTGATATCGACGAGATAACCGAATTAATGTACGAAATATTTCAAAGAATGCCACGATCGGCTGATCCGCAAAAACAAAAACAACTTATAATAGATTGTTGCCGAAAGGGGATTCCTTATTGTGATTGTATTTAGCATAAGGTGCAGTTTAGCTACCTAATATTTAAGTATTCCTCATTGTGTACATATAACATCGATACTACAGCATTTATATTTCATTTTCATTGTTATCTGCGTAAATACATGTATAAAACTTATTTTGTCATTAGTTCAATTTAATTTATTTTTTTTGTTTCATGTTTGTTCTATTTTTAAATATAATCATTATTTATATGAACGTAGATTTAAGGATTTCACGAAAATAAATTATATTTCGAATAATGGCCAATAATGATTTTAGATTGTAATTAAAAACAGTATTTTGAAATACCGAATGTTAAAACATATACTGCAACGTTAAATTTAAAGATTCTTAAGACTACACTATATCTATAATGTATGATTTGTAAAATAAAATATAACTATATTGTTCAAGTGATTAAAAAATTTTATTTGCTAGATGAATAATTCGATAATGAACGGCAATTTTCTCGCTTTAAAGGCAGTTAACGCAAATACGTGTATAGATATATAAACGTTCATTTATTATCTTTTACATACGATTTATTCAAACGAATTATTACCGCACTGCAAATATAGACAATTATAAAAAGTTAATCGTAATTGCCGAAGCGAAAGATCAATTATCAGATCCGCTATATATCCGTGCTTAATTAAAATAAAATAATCGATCAATCGACATCGATAAAACCGAGTAAGCGTTCAAGGAAGCAATTTACTTAACCTTTACCAACCTCGAGTTTCATCTTCGTAGATATACGTTCATATACAGGGTGTCCGAAAAGTATGGACACACCTGCATATCTCGAAAAATAAGGACGCTCAAAAAAAACTTTAAATACAAAAGTTTTGGGAAATCAAAACCGTGATCTGATGGTGATCTTGAATTTGACCTTGAGCAAGGTCATTTTGCAGGTCAACGTGATTTTGTTAAATAGGAACTCCTATTTTGTATACCTTCCGAAGGTCATTCTTAAAAATTAAAAACTTTTTTTTTGGACGTAAAATTTCCCGCTCTTTCAGAATCTGGTGTGAAGAATAGGGATTCTTATTTAAAAAAATCACATTGACCTTCAAATGACTTTGAAGCTCAAGCTCAAGGTCAAATTCAAGGTGATCATCAGATCGCCGTTTTGATTTCCCAAAATTTTTGTATTTAAAGTTTTTTTCTAGCGCCCTTATTTTCTGAGATATTTAGGTGTGTCCATACTTTTGGGACACCCTGTATATATACCTACACCGCGGGGCTATGCATTGCCACGTAACAATTTATTGCCGACGGTTTAATATAACTGTCTTACAAATTGAATAATACCCGTCTCTTCATCTCCTCCCCCTTCCCTCCTACCCTTCAAAAAATTGATGTGACGCGTGTCAAGAACCTATATATATATACCTATATATACACATACTAATAAAGTTACAACGTGCAAGTGTCTCTCAAATGAAAAATTGACGGACAATATACCTACGGGTGTAGTAGTACTACCCTGTGCGCAGTTATTTTTAGTGTGCACTTAAAAATTGCGTTCCCGTGAGATGAGCTCTTATACTCTTCTCTCTCTCCCTCTCTCTCTCTCTTTCTCTCTCTCTCTCTCATTCGCCGTGTGATAATCATGGAGCAATAACCTCCGTGATTACAGACATCGCGACTTTTCTTATACACTGTACGTATGTATAAAGCATTGCATACTATAGATGTACGCTATGCTGTTGCACTTATGCGTCAGCACCGCGAATTTCATCGAGTACTTTTTTTCTTTTTTTTTCCTTCATGAAAGGGGTAAACGAGAATGGAAAATGATAAGGGAAAAGAAGGAGAAGAGAACGAGACAAATGAAAAGAACGTTTATTGTAAATTTGCAAACTGTATCGCTTGTATTTTTTTTTCGTTTTCTTTTATTCGATTTCCAATGCGACGCATCTCGCGCGCACTTTGTCAGCGCAAAAAAAGCAGCTGGCATCGTACGCGCACACTGAATTAATAATCTATTTACACGTTATATATACTCCTGTCGAATATATTTTTGTATAATCGTATATTTATATCTATATATATATGCTCGCGCGTATGTCGCGGTGGTAGTGCATATCAACGGTGCTAGCATATATGGGCATATCCCCAAAACTTTATCATTTTTCATGAAAAAAATTACCAGAAACCAATTGCGAGCACAGTCCTATACTTTTACATATATTCATTTGAACGCTTGGAGTATAAGATCTCGTCAGTGTTACTCATTTTTTCCCAAGTGCACGTTTCTCCCATAAGAATAGTGTTTCCTATACACTAGAATATGTAAAACAGCCATTTTACTTATACTCCTAAGCTTCTAAAAGCTTTATATTGCAAATAAAAGTAATGC
>JAWWEQ010049781.1:0-12816 GCA_035583055.1 Torymus tubicola
TCTCTCTCTCTCTCTCTCTCTCTCTCTCTCTCTCTCTCTCTCTCTCTCTCTCTCTCTCTCTCTCTCTCTCTCTCACCACTGCATTTCATCCCTTGACGTGGATCCGATATTATTCAATTTGAAAGGTGGGAGGGTGTGGGTGAATACTTTACAGCTCTTTACAGCATAATAGCAGCGTAATGCGACTAACTTAATATTCGGAGTAGGTGGGGATTTTTTTTTACACGGATGGTGCAGATGTTATCAGTTTGATCGATATCACAAGGGGACACGTTGTGTAGTGGTGTTGGAAGGGAATAATAAAATTTAAAAAAAGTTGTGTATACGTATAGGGTGTATTTTGGTTAATTGGGATATAAACTTGTTGAAAGTTTAGGTTGATGATGGTTAATTAAATTCAACCCAATTTTAAACGTATATGTATATCTGGCATGTTAGGGCACATCTGAATAAAAGATCTACTATATATGTACGCATATATATATGTACTACCGCTGTGATAATTTCAGTAGCTGTATAGCTATAGTATATATATTTACGTTTAATTACGATACGTATATTTATATACACTCATACGACAATACAATTTTTGTTTTCTTTTCCTGCATTAATACAAACAAGCCTGTTATCTTATCATCGTTTATAAAACTGTAAATACCATTGTCATTAGAATTTCCTATTCATTATTTAGAAAAAATGTATTTCTTTATTTTACTTAGACATTTTATCGATTCTTTAACTAAAAACGAAAACAAAAAATTACAATAAAAAATGTGTATTTTACAATGAAAGAAAAATAATAATAATAATAATAAGTTGTTGTGCACATAAACAATTTAACAAAATATTCTACAAACTATAGATAAACGTTACTACCTATAACCTTAAGGTATAAGTTTTTATAATATATATAATATCGTAACAACAACTACAAATTCTTTTTTTTTTCTAACATAGCCTTTTAATCTAGGGAAAAAAATCTTCTACTATTTATCTTAAATCTTCATTTCGACTACCACAGTATAGCAGACCAACTATACCTTAAATCCAATAAAACGACTTTTCCAATTAACTCTCTCTCCCCAAAAAAAAACCAAACCCACCTCAACCTCAATCCTAAAATCCGTATCTATCCACCATCTCCTCCAAAAATCCACTCTCACTCTCTCGGGCCACCTACAAACCTCATTTTCCCTCGTCTGTCCGCATCATATATACCCCGACGCGACCTGACGTGCACGTGCCACTATACCCACTGCGGACGTCCGCAGTATCGCGACCGGACAAAAGTTCGGCGGTGGGGTTACTGCTGCTGCTGTCGTCGTCGTTATACTACTGCACCACGGAAATCGAACACAAAAGCGTTCACTTGGCCGGTGTGTATTTATAGCATTGCGGTCTTCTCTCACTCTCTGTGTGTCTCGAGGATGAATTAGCTGCTGCAGAGGCATATATATACACACACACGCGGAGAAAGAATTAGGTTAGGTTTCTTTGCTACTGATGTATATATACGCATATATGTATATACGTATACATTACGCGCGTGTATACGGGTCGATGCGAGGATGTGGAAGTAAAAAAGAAAAACGTCGACGAGCTTTTAATGCTCGAGTGGTTTGTGTGTGTGAGAGTATACAACAAAAAAAAGGGGGGAAAGGAATTTTTTTTGCTCTTATACGTGAGATGAAAAAAAAAAGTTTATATCGCGGTAACGGGTGCAAGCTGAAAAATGAGGAAAAGTTGGGTACTGTTGTTGTCGCGTGTAGTAGAACGATTACCGTATATATTTCGTGTTGTGTGTGGACGGATTAACGTTAAACAATTATTGTGGTGGACGTATACCATTGCAATATAAAAATCGATATAAAACTTTGTGATTATCTGAGCTGCATATAATAACAATTTCGCGTGACGATTTTCCTTATAATGTTAATTGCATATTCACATATTCTATATAGCATTTTCCAAAAACTTCGCTTACGTCAGTATACACCTAAACATGCATTACAAAAAAAAAGTCGCTTTAAAAAGTACAACTGTCAACGCAAAAAAAACATTACAATTGTATATATATACACTTTCTGAGCATACAAATGGACCTGCGTATGTATATACACACGCGTGCATGCGCGCGAAAATTATCACGACGGCGTCGCGTGCTTGTATAGGAAAAAGCGAAACCGGTCACGAAATATACTAAAAGCTGTCGTGTGTGCAGTCCGTAGTAAGTGATAAAAGTCCTTCCGTACGCGTAAAAACACACAATTGTGCACGATTTTTCTTTCTTTTTATTTCTTTTCATAATGGAGATTTAATTTCTTTTTTTTATATATAGTGGAATTGGTTTATTAAATCGGAGAGAATAATTTTGTAGGACATTGAATTAACAAACTAGGACGGCGCTGCGACTGATCGAATTTCTCTTGACGATGCGCAGGCTCCGTGACCGAAAAATTATTGGGCTTGGTTACGGTCAAAGGGAAATTCTCGTTCGTTAGTGAGAGCCTTCGCCTTTTTTGTGTTGGGATGTTTAATTCAGTTGAGAAGTGTGATACTTTGTTGAGAAAAAAAATTGATTGGATGAGACTCTAGTTATTTGTTATATATAAAATTGGTCTAATTTTCCATGTGACTCAATCAATTCTTTTTATCTATTTAATACACTTCAAAACACCAGAAATCGATTATCTTACCACCATTTATTTCCCGATCACCTATATATACATAATTAAATACATTTACCTAAAAAAAAATATAACATTAAACAAACCAGCGTCATCCCTCCTAGACAATATTTTTCCCTGCCAACAACTTGAACCTTCCACCTACATATATACATCTTTCCACATCGCATACCTACAACACTCCCCCATCACCTCACCTTCTCTCCTACAATTAGTCACGCATCCTCTCTCCCCCTCCCCCTTTTTGTTTTGCCTCCCCCCGGAAATCGATTATTGACCAACGCGCGCATGCACACGCGCGCCAGTTAAAAACCAAGCGCGCGACTGCGGGAACGCGAGGAGCACGAATAAAACGAACCGCGGCGACCTTGAACTCTTCTCTCTCTCTTACGTTATATACGCGGGAGAACCGAAAATGCGCCAAGTCTTACACGTAATTCTCTCTGCGCCAAAGCGAAAAAAACTCCCGGCGGACGATGGCCGATGGCTTGGAAGTCTTCTGCAGTATGAGTAAGAGAGATAGAGTGTGGAGAAGCTCTACTTTCGCGGTCGGATGTCGCGTGGGTGACGACGTTTGAGTGTGCGGTATAGGCTGAAAGTCAAGTAGAAGTGTAGTATCTCCCGTTTTTTTTAGTTGGTCAGCTTTTTTGTAGTAAAGGTGAAATACAGGGATTTGGGTAGTGTCTTTTTTCAATCAATGATTTAAATAAATAAATATATAGTAACTTTCGTTTTCTAAAAAGTATACATATACAGCGTTTGAAGGCGGTTTTCCAGTTAACTATAAACGAGAATTAAAGTAGAAGTTGTTATCGGAGAAACAAGATTAACTCGGTTGTCAGCCTGATGGACGTATCCATTTGCCTGTCTAAGTATGTGTGTGTGTGTGTGTTTGTATCTGGAGTACTTTTAAACGGTGTTTAATTGCGAAAAAAGTAATTAGCCATAGCACACGCGAGAATATAACAAATACCGAGAATTCGTGAAAATCACATTATTTTCACGCGAGTATTTTCAACTTGTTCAATTTGAGAGCAATACTTTTTCGCGTCGAAACAACACAACGCGCTACGTGGCGGTAAAACAATATTTTACGGAATTGAATTTTTCCGCCACCTTCGAACGTGCGTATAGGTAAGAAAAACCAGTTATGCCGCTTTACGCGTTCAGCTTCCGTGTTTTAAAATATATATAACATCGCGACGATTGTGTATAAAATGCACGATATGCGATTGCCATATGGACGTATATACTTTCGATTACACTACTTTCAAAACTTAACATTTCTCTTTACCCATAACCGTTGAAATATAAAATTTCACAATATTACGGTTGCTATTTGCAAACTTCTTTTTTTTTTTAAGAGAAAAATACCTATGACAAAAGCTTACCACGAAAACCGATTCCGATAAAACATTACGTCAATTTAATAGTAGAGCTTGGTATTCGCGCGCTCGAGCATGGATTAATCACCGTTGCCGGCGCGATGCACGCGACAATTATTACGACGTGCAATGAAAAACCGATTTTCATACACACGCGTAGTCGCCGGTGAAAAATGATTCATCTAGAGTAACCACTGAACGTATATATATATTTCTCCCTTGAGATAGTAAACTATTTAGACAGAGTACATGAAAATATCATTCTGAAATACCGGGGGAGAGTTTGCTTTCACGTATATACAATAAAAGACATTACCACGATATCGTACGGCTAACCAATAATGGGAAACTCCCGTTTATTATTATGCGAAATCCGTGTTGGAGGTTGTTAACGATCGTCGAAAATCTATATACTTCGTAATTATGGCCGTTACTCTTATTCTCGTCGGAAGTGAATTATAAATATGGCCTATAAAGTGAGATGTTTATTTAGTCAAATTACTATAAAAATAAAAAATGGCTAGAGCAGAAAAATTTATTAGGAAAAAAAAAGAAATGAGAAAAATGACGACCAGAAAATGACTTATCAACAAACTTGTAGTACCACGATTGCTGCTACTATTGCATAAGATTGACTCTCATTCATTATATTTACATGCGCATGAATATTATCATTTCATTTCTTATAGAGACATCAATCAGCTGCTTTATACATCACTGAGTTGCAAAATGTATACACGAATGCTTTTACATAAACGTTGTGTCTACGTTTTATAAAACATTTTCTTTCTCAACTTCTATCGGGTTTTTTCCACAATCTAATCAACTTAACAATTAATAACCAACAAAACGTTGTAAAAGAATTTCAATTTAATCAAATTTCAACTAATCTATAATAACAATAACGACTTTTTTAATTCAATTTATCCAACACGTTCGTACCTTAATTAACTTACATTACCCAAACTCAGTTTATTATACTCGAAACTACTTGATCTAAAAAATCTCATTCCTGAGTAGGGTTGATCCGTTGTCGCTTGGAGATTTCCACTTTGCATTAAAAAAAAGTAATCCTCTTACATTATAAAGATGGTACTTTGAAATAAGTACATTACCGTATCGCAACGAACCGATTGATCTTCTCTTCATGCTACTCCCAGATTTTCCATGTTATCAGGTTGTCTTCTCTCCTTTTCAACTCACGCTTACTGCGGCAAACGATCAACGTCAGCAACAGACTCGCCACAATTTTGCCATCCTAGACTATACACACACACATACATCCCACCTGAATCCTATACCACTGCAAACAACTTCGAGACTCAACCACCGCACCACATCCACGAGACACGCCAACGCGCTGTCGCAGCTAATGAATTCGCACGAGAGAGAGAGAGAGAGGGAAAGAGGAGGGTAACCCCTTTTGTACTCTATCGATCGTCCACCCGCGCACCTGCAACCCGCGGGATTCACTACTGGTATTTACGTCCAACACAGAGCAGTAGCAGCAATAGCAGCAGGATAGTACTAGTGGTTCTCGCTACATTCGTAAAAACCACCTGTTCCTGCAAATCGATACTCGTGTTCTGCCTAATCTGCCAAATCATCGTTGCCATTATCTCGAAACAAACGTAGAGGGGATAACGATGTGACCTTAACCCTCCTACCTCTCCGTATGCGTTGGGGATAGGATGATAATTGTGCACGCATAGAAGTTGTTAGGAGTTGTGATTAGGAGGGAGATGTTGTTGGAGGCAGAGGAATATAGGTGTGGGATAACAAGACCCAAGGGGAAAGTTCAATTATTTAGCAATCGTTGTTTTCTGCTATAGTCAAGGAGAGAGAGATTTTATTAATAATTTATAGTATTGTTATTTCTGAACCTTTACCATATTTTTTAAAAGTTTTTATTTTTATGGATAAAAAAAACAAAGCTATTTTAACTGGGACGCGACGAATCAAACTGGCTATTGTTAAAGTCTCCTGTAAAATCAACCGTTATTTTATCGAAGTGAACCGAGAAAATCGATTCAGATTAAATTTTAACGCGGAATTGGACCACCACTACCACCGACAATACTCTACCTTTGACAAAGGTCATAGCTTCATTTGAATATCAAACTCGTAGCAGTCCTGCGGCGATAATTAATCGCTCCATTCTTCAACCTCTCTTCCTCCTGTACTAAACCACGGTTATTGCGAACGTCGACGCTTGGGAAAATCCCTTTTTCCTTTCTCCCCCTCTTCTGCTGGTGTACCTAAGTGAACGTTCGATCGCCGTATGCGGAAGTTCTCTCGGGGCTTCCGGCGCTACTTCACAGTCCCTGTGCATCCAATTCTCTCGTGCCGACTGCATTTTTCAAACGTCTCGCGTCTATAAATGATTCTACTGAGCTTTTTCTAGCTGCGGGAGCGTTTAACCTTAGTTGTGAAAAATTCTTCTCTTTGTTCTTTTAAAGGTCTTGTAGTTGGGAAGGCATGAAAAAAAAGCTATTTGAGTTTGAATTTTTAGCAATGATTGGATTGGTATGTTGTAACTGTCAAGTGAATTGAGTTACGACGATTGGACGGTGATAATTTTCCTGGTATTAATATTGATTTTGCATCGTGTAATACATTTTCCTGTAATACGTACACCCAGAGGACATTAATTTGCATGAAATGTTTTGATATTCCATAACGTCATTCGCTAATTCCTATAGTTTTGATAATCTTTGTACATGATTGAAAATAAAACTATATTTTAAAATTTAAATTACCATTAATACTATAACTGTTGAAAAAAAAATATCTTTGTACAAAACATTTTTCACATTATAATTAATAATCTTTATCGCTAAATCTATTCAGAGAATCGCTATTCATATAGGGTAAAAGATGGGTACTTCTGAACTGTAGAGTTTATTCTTAGTCTCATTGTGAGATTCAAACCAAAGTGTATCCAATTTAAAAAAGATCTTCCCTTTATAAACGAATGCTATTCATATAAAATACCGCCACATATTTAACGTTGAAAGAAACTATTTTATCCTCATCTGGGTTAACTTATAATTTCATAATACGATTTCGCGAGCCAAATGAAACGTTAATACGGACTTGACATATTTTAAACATTCGCATTCTGAAACTTCATCCATCCCTCTACCAAATACTTTTCTCTCTTTCTCTCTCTCTCTCTCTCTCTCTCTCTCTCTCTCTCTCTCTCTCTCTCTCTCTCCCTCTCTCTTCCTCACATAAGCACACACACATATACATTCTAAAATGCAAATTCTTCCCAAATCAGCGCCAACCCTCGTTTGAAAGCCCATTGAATCCCCATCCCTTCCCAAAAAGTCGTCCTCCCAATGCACCGCGGAATAAAATGCACACGCATCCTCCTCCTCTTCCCTCCCCTCTCCATCCTCCTCTTCCTCCTACCCCTCCCAGCGTCGGGCCATGCAGATCAATAAGCGACGGACGGCAGCCGCTGCTGCTGCTGCTGCCGTCGCGACGACGTCTGCGCGCAGCAGCGGCGGCAGCACAGGTGGAGGCAGTAGCAGCAGCAGCAGCGGCCGCCAGGCCAGACATCACACACTCGTGCTCGCGCCGTAACCCTGTGCGGATCGTCGTGTCGACGTTCAACTGTTCGTCGAGTTAACGTATACCGCTGAGAAAAGAAAGAGTAGCAGCAGCAGCAGCAGTTGTAGTAGTAGCGAGCGAGAGCGAGAGAGTAGTAGTAGAGAGAGAGAGAAGCAGAGCGCGCTCGCGCGTTGTATTAGTGCGCGAGTAAGGTGGAGTGGCGAGGGGAAGAAGAGGGCGAGACGGCCTGCAGGAGGAGGGAACGCAGCAGCGCCAGGGCCGGGAGTGGACACCTCCGGAAATCGCGACTTATGCGTCTACGCCGAGCAGGTAGGCCGGGATGATAAGAGGTTTAAATATAGGAATGTTCTGGATTCACTCATATACACACGTACCCTCACATATAACCGGTCTTTGTGGGAAAGTGGGTGGGATAGGTGTGGGTGAGAGAGGGAGGCAGTAGCAGCAGCTTTCCTAACCCCTTCGGGGGTGAGGCTGCTGGGTTGTTCCCCGTGGGTGGTAGTGGTGGAGGTGGAGAGAAAGAGAGAGAGACGCATGGGATAGGAACGGGAGAGGCGTGGAATCTTGCGACAATCGCCTGACATCTGGATGGGAATTGATTGTAGCTTTAGGGAAGGGTTGACCGGATTGCGGAAATTGAATTCTGAAGATTAGCTTATAATCAGGACCGGGTATGACACTTGCGCGTTATTTGATCATACCCTAGGGAAATTATACGATAAACTAACCTACCATTAGACGAAGACATTTAAATAGTCTATAGCCATTGGTATATAGCTTGTAATCCCTTAATCTCAATTGTGCAATGCAATATACTCCCTTTGTCAGACACAATAGATACGATCGCGTATAAAACATTACGACAGTCCGCTAACCAGTAAATCAAGTCACCAGGATTATCCCCTCAGACAATCCTATAATATCCCAGTCACTTTGATCCTTTAGTTACGTACCTATCAATCTATCTATCTGCAAGCTCATCAATACCGAACTCACGCATCAAGACAAAGAAATCGAATACGTGTTTCTCTATCATGTTCCCACATGGTTGACAATGGATATTAGTATCGCGGTAAGAAAACACTCTACGCGAGCCAGTGGAATCGAACCCCTAGACGTTTCGCATTGTTTTCCAAGTGTCGCGCGTCATTAAGCTCTCGCTTTACGACTCAGATTGATGCACCGACGAATACGAGATTGATGATCGGCATCGCGCGCGCACGCGGTGATTGACTTTACGAACGAGTATCGGATGGTCGTTACTGGAGGCTCTGAATGTATAAGCGATATGCCTGAAGGAAGTGGTAGGAAATTAAGGGTAATTAGCATCTGGACGCTGTTCATCTTATCCCCAATTGTTCTGGTACGCGATTCAGAATAGTTTTGGGATTTATAAATGAATTTCAGGTTTTTCTAGTTATTACTGGATTAAGAACTATGCATACAGTTATTTGACAACTAGATAGCTGACAAATAATACTGTTGTAATCCACAAATTGTATTCAAACTAAAATACACAAAAATTGTGTTAAAACAAGAAATAAAAACAATACGTAAACAAACGTTTTCCTAACCTCCCACCGATTTCTTTCTCTACACCCCCCAGCTATCTCAGCACTTTCATCCACATCTCCACCTCTATATACTACACTCAGCATACAGTCGAGATCAACGACTGTCCTTACCACTACTCGATACACCCCTGACGGCGATCAGTGGGTCGCCGTCGCCGTTGCCACCGCCGCCGCCGCCTTTTATCGATAGCGAGCTAAAGACTCGCCGCGCTACTGCATTTTTGCTCGCTTCCCCGGCTTAGCCTACTTTCGTCGCCACGCGAAGCATCGAGAGTTATAGGTCCAAAGATTTTCTGGGGCGCGAGAATCTTCGTCGGTGCGAAGAATACAACCTGGACTTCTTTTTTTTTCTTTTAGTTGAAGAGGTTTTTGCTAGTTAGGAAGATTAGATGAGAAATGGAGGAGGGAGGCGGAAACTGCGGTAGACAGCATTGCAGTGGGTGTCGCGTGTGTTTACACGCGTGGTTATAAATATAAGGGGATGTAGATGCGGTGGAAGTGTATAATATATCTCGTCGTAATAACAGAGATTGGAGTTGTGTCATTTGTGTCGTAATAAAGCGTAATTTGAAAGAAATTGGTTTGATTTTAATGATAAGGTCAAACATATGTTTGGATTTAGCTGTTAGAAAAATATTCGAGTTTTGTAAAAAGATTTATTTTGATGTTTTTATTCGTGCTTTAAAACTATTGTATAAAAGTTTCAAATAGCTGATACTTATTTATCCGAATAGGAAGACCGAATGAATACCTTAATTTCAAAAAACTATAAAAATGAATTTAAATAATCTAAAATTCAACGTAAAAATCTGTTAATTGTCACCGATATCCCCTATAAAATTAAGACCGTAGCATCTTCACATCACCAATAATTCCTTCTCTGCATAAATCATCGCTTCGCGGTGAAGTTATAAGCGTCCTTGATCAATGGTAACGAGCAATTGGTTAACGATTCAAAATGATTGGCCCAGTTAATACTCTCTATAATCCATTAACATATGGAGTTTAAAATACAGACCAATATGATTCAACAAAAGGCAGTGAGAGTGAACGGTATATATATATATGTATACTCTCAAAACTTTTCATTAACGTCCTATTAAAACAAATCACTTTGCTTTCAAAATCCATACATATATACATATATACACAGTATATATTTCGCGTTCCATCCAACGTGTATGTGTGTCTCTGGATCGACCTTCGTTGTTTCGCGAACGAAAATGAACGTTTGCCTCGCACGCACGGTTCGTACTATATATGCGCATATATGTGTACACTTTATCTGAATTGCCCGATAAAGTGCAGGTCGTGCAAGAGACGATGATTACGGCAACGGCAGTCGTGTATACTGTAGTTTTACAAGATTATGGAAGTTTATAGGTCCAGGGTAGTTTAGATTTAGCGGTTGAAGTGTATATTTTTAGCTGGATAAAGGGTTTTCAAGCTGCCATATGGTAACGTGGTTAGTATAGTCGCTTTTATCAGTCATTGGTTATTCATGACGTTATATGACGAGTAGTAAAGTTAGTAAAACTGAAGAAATAATATCTTAAATCTGGCGTTTCAATGAATATACATTTCGTTTAATACATATAATAATATTTTAACAATCAGTTTTTAATATGAGGAAAAATATGACCTGTACATAAAAAAAAAATCTACTATAATAAAATGAGATAAGTTAGTTACGTACACGAGTACCAGTATTGACTGACTTTAAAAAAAAAAAAGTTTCTGAATAATTAGACCGGAAAATATACTTTATGATATTACAGTGTTAACATATATACTTTTATATAGGAATAAATATCTTATTTCCTTAGAGAAATAAGATATTAGAATTTTATTATTATTCTCATCATCGTCCCTTTAAAAGTTTAATATCCAATAAGAACCACCCTATAACCAATCAGAACCTCTCGTCACACATCTTTACACAAACAGCCGGTAATCGTGTAAACAATTTCGTTCTCCTCCTCACGGAAGCCGCCAACCCTTTATCAACTCCTTCCCCCCATCCCTTTACTCTCTTACGCAAAGTAGGTCAAAATATGAAAAATTTAAAAAGACCGCGCGATATTTTTAGACGCGTCGCCGCGAGCCTTCGAAAAGGGGATTATATATCGTGGGATACACACACACACATACACACACACATCCTCGATGCAGTTTGACATACGCGCACGTGCCAGAGGCGTTATATACATATACATACACGAATAAAGAATGTGTGTGTGTTTCTGCTGAAAAATTTGCACAGTGAGATAGTATACAAAAGTGGATGCGACGTGGCTATTTTTAGTACCGGCCTGCGGAGACAAGGAAGAAAGAGCGTGAAAGAGAGAAAGAGAGAGAGAGAGAGAGCGCGCGCGCTTCATATATGATAATCGATTAATTTGCTAAATTTTCGAGCAAACAGCTGGGTGACATGGGATAATGAAGGTTATTTAGCAGGGGGTTGAAGAAGTCGCTAATGGAGACAGACTGACCTCATTACCCGCACAAGCAAATTTAGATTTAATTTGATTTTCTTTTTAATTTGAGAATGTAATTAACAGGGGAATTTGAATTATTTATGCGACAGCTGTTGTTGTTTGAAGGGAATTGGAAAATTTTTAAATAATTTGACGGTTGTTTTTGCGTTTTTTCTAAACGATTGGTTGTACATTGTTAGCTAAGTAATTAGATTTTTCATTATTCACGGCATATCGTCGTAATTAACCTTTGGCACGGTTTGCTGTTTATAAATCCAAGCTAATTGCTAAACTTTATTTATGCAGTACGGTCTGCAACATTTATATAATTGAAATAAAAAACAAATGATTTCTTTCCAGTCGAGAGTAAACAAAACCCAATTATTATAAATACTGAAATATCTTGAAATTTATATTACTTAGCCATCAAATGTAACATTCACGACCATTATCATTCCCCAAACTACAATTGCAGTCGAACAATGCACGGTGTATATATACAATCCACCTCCTGACATCCAAAATCCAATTCGTCAATTGGAAATTCCCCCCCTGCCACAGTTCCAATTAAACTTTGCTCGCTCTGCATACACTCCCAACTTCCTCATTCTCTCGGTTACCGTCTGAGCTTTTATATACATATATATATTCAAGGCTTCTTAAAAGAAAAATTCATTATAGTTTTATCAACGCTTTCGATTCTCGTCCACACATACACATGCGACTGATAAATAAAAAAAAACGAGAGAAAGTGAAGGCTATGTGTGTTCACGCGGTTTCTGCATCGAGCTTATATGTGTTATTATACACGTACACCCCGTGTGTGTCGCGATCGAACGTAGGTAGTAATAATTTATTTTTCATGATAAAAACGTGTATATATACGTTATATATATGCGTAGCGCGAACGGCGTCTACAAATTCGTATATATGTATTACAGACAGCGGGTGTGAATATGTAAACAAAGAACCGCGTGAAAACTAATATATATATACACATATACGTATGTACATAAAGGCGTTTCAAATCGTCGTAATGAAATAAACATACACATATATACACGCTCCGATTGATGCGGAAAGCTCACGGGTAAATAAAAAAAAAATACGAGTA
>JAWWEQ010049782.1:0-12815 GCA_035583055.1 Torymus tubicola
CGGTCAAACGTAAATCCGCAGACAACGTTACAGCAGCTATGAAATTAGTTTTATCTCAAGGCCGAGTTCCAAAGAATGTACAGACGGATAGAGGTAAAGAATTTTACAACTCAAGCTTTCAAAATTTGATGAAACAGTACAAAATTAACCTGTACTTCACATTCAGGAACTTAAAAGCATCTATTTGTGAGAGATTCAATCGAACGCTGAAAAACAAGATGTGGATACAATTTAGTTTGCGTGGGAATTTCAAATGGCTCGACATTTTACCCGAGTTGATTACTGCTTACAACAATAGAAAACATAAACTATACATATGAAGTCAATAGATGTTACAAAAACCAATGAAAAGCAGGTTCTAAAACAATATTCTAGCAAGTCTCAACCTGTAAAGAAGCAAAAATTTAAAGTTAATGATAAGGTACGTGTAAGCCGAGTAAAGCAAGTATTTGAGAAAGGATACACACCTAATTGATCTACTGAGATATTGACAATAGATAAAGTATCGAAAAAAAATCCTGTTACTTACCATTTAAAAGATTATCAAGGTCAAGCTGTTTCCGCTGGTTTTTATGAACAAGAACTTTTAAAAGTAAAATATCCCGAAATCTTGTGGAAAAAGTTATCAAGAAACGTGGCAATCAAGTTTACATAAAGTGGCTTGGTTTCGGCAGTTCTCACAACAGTTGGATTAATAAGAAAGATATATAATTTGTTTAATAATTAAATAAAGAGAAAGTGGTGAGAGCCCCAACCTACGCTCTCTACCTATGAGGAACAGCTAAACATTTTCGCCTCCGTAAACTTTCTCTTTATTAAATTTTATTTTACATTATAACATTATTAATTAGAATATTAATAATTTATTTACATATACATTAATCTTTACGAAATTCAAAATTTTGTTCGCCTTGATACAATAAAAATAATTTGTACTTATTCGCCCTCTCGGCAAGTTCATCGAACACGTTCCCATTCGCCTCGAGAGTCTAAGAAATTCGATTGGGGAGGAAGATTTGAAAGTCTCCATCGATGAAGACGACGGCCTTCAATCCATAATTAGTACTGACCTGCTTGGTCTCTGTCACTATATAAATATCACCCTTCTCTAGATCGGACAGATTCTTCTTCGGAAGATAGGGACTTGAGCAGATTCGATTTAACATGGAAAAGTCCATTCCGAAACAAGAGAGAGAATATTAACTATTTTCAAATAATATAACAAGTCAATAAATTAAATACTTACCTTTAAAGTGTTTGAGTTGTTCAAAGCCTAAGTCTCTTGCTGAGAGGTTCTCCGTTGTTGGGCTCGTCGAGCGAACGAATGTGACGACTGTCCTGCGTGTGCTGCTTATGTAGGCCTCCGGTGACTATCCCCGCTCCAATGTGCTCTCTCACGATTGGTTCTTTCACCTCTCCATCATGCTTGCTCATGATTCGCTCTTCCACCTCCATTTCTTCATCCTCTTGTATTAAATATCTGAGAAGTTGTACATCTTCCTCGTCGAAAATCGCATAGTGTCCCCATGGTAACGTATCTATAGTGTTTACTAACAGATGGCGTTTATCATCATGTGGACTCAAGGCTACTTTATTTTCCTTCTCTGTATGGACAATGTGATTCCTAGAACGAATATTATTCTGCTGACATCTTAAGGTTGTTTGGTTAAAGAGACAGTCTCGATAGTTTTCAAAGGTGATGGTTGTTTTGACAACTAATGATTTGACTCCCTTTGCTTTATTTATAGGTTTCTCATTCTGAATAAGAACGCTGTACATTTTACTACGAAAACCAATGAATTCAGTCATAATGTTACCATTACACTCATCTTTCATAAGAAAGATAACTTTCTTATTCATTCGTGGTAATCCAAACTGATTGTCTTCGGGATATTCTGATGTATTGAACACATGGATATCCTCTTTCATAATATACATATTTATTCCTTGAATTTCATATATAAGACTGTCTGTACCAGTATAGAGAAGTTTGCTCCTATTTCCGACACGTTTTCTCATATATGAGTAATGAAAATCATATATAAGAGTCTTCGAAATGTCGAGAACGGAGAGACCAACATAAATAGGCTTTTGAATTGTGATTTCTGTTCGGGCAAGTTGTATGACAACCAAGTTTTCATCGGTTTAGCAATCATCACCTCAGCTCCGTATCGACTATCCCACTTATTAATGAATTTCACATCCACTCGTTTGCGTTCATTCTCCATAGTCTTACCATATACAGCATTAACTAAAAGTTTAAAGAAGAGTTTTTCAAACCATTCTTCGCTTGCTTTCTCTTTTCAGTGTTCAAATCAACGTAAGGCTTGAGCCATGCATTTTGTTTGAATTGTAACACTCTATGAATCTTCTTTAAAACTAAACCATGTTGAAGAGCTTGTTTTAGCGCTCAACAATGAATAATATACTTACTTTTGTTTAATAATGTTGTTAACAGCTTTTTTTGTCTAGAATCCGGTGGAGCCATGTGTTCAGGGCATAATGGTAGATCCTTATGATCATCATGAATATTCGTAGGGTATTCTAAATCTACCTTCAATATATAGGCAGTAGAACTATCATCAGGAATGATAAAAAACCCGGGCTCATCAAAATATTTAAGCCAGCGAAAACCTCCTTCGGGTAAATACTGAGTCATGGCCCACCTATATAAATTATTGGCATCGTAGTACATCAAATACTTCTCTTCTTCGTTAGGATTGTAACCTTCAGTCATAAATTTATTATTAGCCTTAGCGTAACGGTTCGAACATTGGCTAACACCGCCTCTGACCCCTCTTTCAACAAACATCAACATATCTATATCAGTGAGTAATTGAAGTTCGACTTGTGTATATTTTAACATAGCATCCCACGTCAATCCTGATGTTGTATAATAATACGCAGTAGCTAATCCATAAGCTTCGATACAAGTCGATCGGAAATTCGTATTCCAGAACGTATTCGAGACGTTGAGTGCATGGTTATAATCAGCTTCTGCGATTCCAGAGTTTGTTAAATTGCTGAAAAAGTCATCTTTTGAGGGTAATTCTCTCCTTTAATGTTTCAAATGATGATACATAATCATATGGGAAAATACCTTTTCGCACAAGTAACTTGATATTATCTTTGGTATAATTATCATCATTTTTGTATACACTGCCAGTGATTGTTTTTTCATCTAAATATGATGCCGGTTTCTCCAAAGAAGATGCCATGAATCTAAAAGAATCTATGAATCTGAAGTTAAAATCACTACCTTCAATAAATTTTGTGAAAGATATATGTCTTTCTTTATTTTCAGCAATAAGTTGTACACGTCCTTTTAAAATTTCATCACTTGCCAATTCCTTAATGATAAAATGAGAGTCATAACACGTCAGATTATGAAATACTACTGGGATGAATCTTGGATCTTCAAAGTTGATGTTACATCCCGCATGAGCAGCTCCTCTATACCTAAAATCATTCACATAATTAATTTAATATATTCAGATTAATAATAAATAATAATATAGTTTACTTACTTTCCAGTAATATGGCAGTGATCTCTTACTTTCTGATCCTTAACAGAAAACTGCTTAGTGCAAATATGACATAATTTAGCTGCTTTAAAGTTATCCATCTCTTGATGAGTGAGATTCATAGGTTTAGGGGCATTGTACATCTCTTCTAGATGAGTTACCAATTCTTGAAGTTTTACAATGAACCAGACAGCAGGACTCATTTCACCATCTTCTTTCTGACGATAACTGTGATAGCCTGATCGACTATCATCGAAACTACATTTTAAATAATACCCAATACTGTAAGCTTCATGTTTTTGAAATGCGCGTGATGCTTCGTCATCTTCTACAGGTTTCAGGAGACATTCGAAATCTGCATATATCACGTAAGGTACTTTTGTCTGTCGATATAATTTTTGAATGAAAGAATATTATCTTGTGACATAGGTAATTTTATCTTACACTTATTTAATTGTGAACAATCGACTTCATGTTTTTTCAAAATATCTTCAGAATAAAAATAATATAGACATCGATCACAGATATGACATTTTCTATTATGCTTTGTTAATTTCCTCGTTACCACGCGTGATAAGTTTTTTATCCAAACGTAATGAAACTTGGGCATTGGAACATTTGGATTATCATTCTCATTACTTTCTTCTTATGCTACGACAATCCATGTAAAAGGGTATGAAAAATGAAAATGGATTGAAGAAATGGTTCCCGGAAAGTGAGTATAAAACAAAAAATTTTTCAATCATTATATTTCTATTATTATCTAATATTGTTTTCTTATTCTTAGGTTAGTTAATAACATTGAGGATTTCTGATGTCCTGCGCTAAAAAAACTTCATAAGGATGAGAAAATTAGATGCCCAAAACATCCGCTCTGTGCAAAACCGAAGTGCGCTCGAAAGATTGCAGATGCATTGAGATGGTGGCTGTTGGAAAACGTCTACACCCACGATGTCTTACCTAACGTATCCTGGGAAAATAAGGATGTTTGCGGTCGTAAAGAAGAGCGCTGTTCAAACTTTGTACCTATGCCTCGAACAGAAAGCGTAAATATATATATATAAAATTATTTAGTATTGGATATATTATAAATAAATCTATAGAAGTAAAAGAAAATTTGGAGTTCTAATTAGTAGTTCTTCATTGGTGATAGCGTCGGTTGAGGCTCTCCCCATTTTCTTTATATAAAATATGTACATACATATGCAAACTACATTTAAACTCATTTAACTTGTTTAAACTTGTTTAAACTACATTCAAACTACATTCAAATTTACATAAATGTACACATTCATATACACTTAATCAATCATTTAATACATACACTATCATACATACACTCTCATTACATATATACACTCTCACATACACATACCCTCACATTTGCACGCACCCACTCTCATTTGCACTCACATTCATACACTCTCATTCATAAACTCTCATTCACACACTCTCATTCATAAACTCTCATTTATAAACATCACACACTCTCACATACATTCATACACTTACACTAAAATAAGAAACAAAAAAAATCTTTTAATTTTTATTTTTTTTATTTTAATAAATAAATAATTTAAAATAATTTAAAATTCAACTTAAATTAAACTAAAATTAAACTCAAATTAAAATTAAAATTAAACTAAAACTAAAAATGTTTATTCTTCTTCTCCTCCTCCTTCTCCGCAACCCAATACCCGGGGTACGGCCTCTTCTTCACGCGTCGGTCTCAGTAACAAAAAAATTATTAAATTATTAAATTTATGAATAAAATATATACATAAAAAAACATACTTAATGGGTGGTACCCTCTGGCGGACGACTAGTGAAGGTCTTAAGACCTCCAGTACCGCAGCCGGTGAAAGCGGCGTGCTGCATGGTCGGGGGGGAGGCGTGGGGTGCAAGCATGTACCACAACGGATCCTCCGCCTCCACCTCCTCCATCCAATCCGTCGCTGCTTCCTAAAAGAAAAAAAATAATTCGATTAATTTTTTTTTACGCACGCACGTCCCTGAACGTCCACGTTTCCACGCAATCATACACAGGTCCCGCATGTCCACGTTGCCGCGCACACACGCGTCCCCGCACGCGGTGTAGTTCGCCGAATTCCGCGGATTAACTCCAGCCTCGAATGTTCGGTTATATAGAAACAACAACATTCGAGACGAGCACTAATCCGCAGAATCTCACGGAATACATCTCGAATGTTGTTGTTGTTATTACTATCTAACCGAACATTCGAAGCGAATACTAATCCGCAAATTCCGCGAACTCATCCATCGTGTTTATAAACATAAGCACGTGCGAAGCAGACGGCATATACCGGTATGCACAGCGAGCGGCCATGATGATATCCGACATAGCTCTGCGCGCACATGTGTAGGATTGGCTGCGGGCGCGCTTTTATCGACTGTGCGCTGGATCTCGCGCTTAGTCAAAAATGATTGCGCGCGGACATTTAGGGCGCTCTTATCGGCTGATACAAAAAATGATTGTACGCGGTCATTCAGTGCGCACTTATTCAAAAATTGATTGCGCACTCTTATTAACAGGCTTGCATCCTTTATATACTTCATTAAATATAATTAAAATAATGTATAATTAACAGTAATATTTAATTGTCTATAATATAATTATATAATTATATACTTTTATTAATATGCAATTATGTACTAAATATTGATTTCTTTTATTAAAATATATATGTTTAATAATATTAAATCGTAAGTATACGCTAGCTCATCGAGCTATTCCAGGAATCCCGTGAGGTTTCTGACGCAGTAGGGTTCGTAGAATTGTAAGCTCGACTCGAAAATGCTGTGAGAGTTGTGGCTCAGTTGGGTTAACGGTCTTCGTAGAAATCAACGATCGACTCGAAAATGCTATGAGAGTTCTGGCTCAGTGAGCCAGAACTCTCATAGCTTATCTACTAACAAAACTCAGCTTTTTTGTACTTCCCTTACGTGGATGAAGTACTTTAGTACTTTAAGGTAGTAATCTAATATATCAAATAGTGAATTTGAAAAGTAGTAAAATTCTATCGTGTTTTTTAACATCTAAAGAATTTGTCTCTATTTTTTAAAATATATGTTGCCAGCCTATATTTTTTAGAAAAAAAATGATTGAAATTAGTCATATTCATACGACACTTGGTAGAAATCATTTAATTGCAGTACACGGAGAGAAAATTGTTGAGAAAGTAGTATGAATATGTGTAATAAGAATTCCGTATCTCTGTCACTTACTAAAAGCGTAACGATTTACGGTAATTATCGTATGTTATTCATGCGTGGAAAAAAATCAAAACATCCATGCCATCTAGGGATCCATTTGTTACTATTTTGCGATCGCTAATATATGAAAAATACATCACGCGCTGCATGATTGTTTCTCATGAGCCCTATACGTTTTTCGTATCAGTGCCTTGAGAATAAGTGGTGCGCCGGATGCGCGGTATATCGGCGCGCGCAGTGTTATATCACCCCTCGCTCACATCCGGCGTGGAGCTTTGTTGAGCGAACAGCCTGCGACAGCGAGAGAGAGAGAGAAGAACGAGACGTCGTCTTCCTCGCTGATCTCGGTGAGTTTTTGTGCTTTCTGCTCGCGGTTTCTTTGTGAGGAGTCGCCCCGTGCAAACCTCCTGTAGTGTATACGCACGGGTAAGTGTCAACCCGCCGTATTCAGCGCGCGTTCGCGATTAGAGCAGCTTCGCCGTGTACTTGGCCGTTGCGCGTTTGAATCCAACGGTCGCACGCGAATCGCGACAAACATCGTATTTGTATATCGTCGTTGTATTCACGTCGTTATTTGTTTAATATATTTATTAATTGTTAATAACTCGACGCGTTGTTTATTCGCGCGACCCTCGTACTTCACTGTCCTTTTCCCGATTACCGCCGCCTCCGCGGGCAAACGATCCGCCGGTTGTTTGCAGATCTGACTAGACGGCCGCGCGCATTTCCCTGTGCGCGCGCGGTGATTAAAGCCGACTTCCACATTTCTCACAGAAAGCAGGGTGCAGTAGCAATCTGCGTTGTTTACAGGCGTTACCGGAGGCGCATTCCAGGGAGATCAGATTAGATTGACTCCCGCGGTACCGTGTACTAGAGCATGAGCATCCAAGACGATTTTAATAATTTTAACCCAACCCTGTTACAAGTGACATATGCATTTCTTGAAAAACCAAACATTTTTTTTAACAATATTATATATATTATATTATTAAATTACAGTGTCAATACCAGAGCAGAGCAATTTGGAAATGGCACTTGTATGTCTTACAAGTGCCATAAAGGACAACACAGAGGCTGTTAACAAGATATTCAGAAGAGGGGAGACGAACAGCTGCGTCTAACCAGGACTTGCTTGGCAGAAAACTCTTTCAGAGCAACTACATGAGATAAACATTCAGAGAACGGTAAACCCTCTATCTAACTCTACCTTTATTGACACAAATAAGAGTAACAGTTCAGAGAATTCAAACCAAATGAATGTAACTATTGAGAAATTAAACAGAGCATTAGAGGCAAACAACGGTAAAATTCATATAAAAAGAACTTTTACTTTAAATACCAAAAGTGATCTAGCCGTATGGTTAGATCAATTACATTCAGAGTTGTCAGAGTATGGATTAACAGAGTACATAGCTAATCCAGAGAAATTCAAAGATGATGCGTCAGAGAAAACAATTAAAATATAAACTAAAATCAGAGGCATTATATTGAGTCACGTTGACACACAAAAAAAAGTATCAAATTTTTGTGACCGGTTGAATGACATTCTTAAAGAGTATGACACCTGTGATACAAAAATACTTTTATCAGAGAAAGAAATCAGAGCGGCCTTCTTTAACGCAGTGTGCGACACTAACCCAGAGCTAAGATCCACATTTTTTGTAAAGGGCCAATCAGGTTCAGAGATGACGAAAGAGGATATGATTAAATGTTTATTACAGCTTGAAGCACAAAAACAACAAATAAATCCAGAGTTCAGAGGCAACCAAACAATCAGAGTTGTCAGAGCAACCAGAGTAACCAGAGCCATTAGAGTACTCAGGGCTACCAGGGGGCCAAGGCCAGTCGGGCAAGTGCCACCGGTGCAACAAATATGCAGGAAACTGGGCTACGCAGTGCCCCTTGGCCATGTATAATTCGTCGTTCTGCTACTTTTGAAAAGAAGTGAGGGGACGCAACGGACACCAGTGCCCTAACAGAGTTCAGCGGTATGACGATCAGAGTAATTCTAATAATAACAATAATAAAAACTGAAGTAGAGGTAAATGTAAAGGTAGAAGTTCATTCAGAGGTAATCATAGAGGTAGAAATAATAGGTATACCCCATACGATACGACTCAGAGAAAACAGGACAGACGAAATCAAACAAAAACAAATTTAGCAGATAAGAATTCAGAGCTGAATGACATTAATAAGAATATCAGTTTTATTGCCGACTCCGGTGCAACAGAGCACTTAATAAATAAAGGGGTTTTACTCAAAAATTTTATTAAGAGCACAAGAGGAGAAATTAGAATAGCTAATAAAAATAAGAAAGCAAATATTAAAATTGATTGGAAAGTATACACAGAGGACTTGAGCTTGGGAGGGAGAATGCACAGGAAATCACACAAGAGAAATTGGTATCATCACACAAGTAACAAATGGTGAAGATACAGAATTTAGCACAAATGAAAATCATCTGAATAGAAAGATACTAGATTTAAATCAAACAGTATCACAATGTGAAACAGAAAAGCTAGAGAGAGTCCGAGAGATTTACGATCTAGCAGAGAACATAAAAAGAGTAAGTAAAGGCATGTTATGGCATAAAAGACTTGGACATGCTTCACTAGAATATCTCAAACAACTTCAGAAATAAGAAGAGAAATTGACCAAAGTCAAATTCGACAAGGAAATTTCAGAATGTGAGGTATGCATACTAGTTAAGATGGAAAATTTACCATTCAGAAACAAGAGATCCAGAGCATTCAGGCCGTTACATACCATACACACAGACACAATGGGACCCATGAAACCGGCATCATTTCCAGGAGATAATAGATTCATCATTGTGTTTCTTGACGATTGCCAGATACGCCAAAACATATTGCGTGAAACACAACAGAGAAACTGGAAAATGCCTAAAGGAATTCCTGATTCATATGGCAAATTTATTAGGAAAACAAGAGAAAGTATGTTTTATCAGTGCAGACAACAGAACGGAGTTTACTCGAGGAGAATTTTCAGAGATCATGAAAAAGGAAGGCACAAGTCGACACTTTGCCCCACCTTACACACCAGAGTTAAATGGAACAGCTGAGAGATTCAACAAAACTATCCAGAAGAAAATCAGAGCTTTAATGATAGATTCGGGAATACTATCAACAATGTGGATCACAGCCACAGAAGCAGCAGTTCACGTATACAACAGAACTCCACACAAGAGCATTGGACTTAAAACTCCACTATCAAAAATCTGTCCAAAGAAAAAGAGTCACTTAGAGATTGTGAGGAGGTTTGGATGTATAGCGTACGTGAAAATACCAATTTTAGAGAACAAATTTTCAGAGAAAACTGTAAAGATAATTCTGATCGGATACACTCCAACGAGATATCTTTTGTGGCATTCACAAACAAACAGATTCATAAACTCAAGATATGTAAGATGTAACGAGAAGATAGCGTACAAAAAAAAAGCATCAACCGGAGTCCAGAGATCGTAGAGATAAGAGAGCTTCCCAAACAAAAGAAAAGGAAAGCTCTCATAAGAAAAGAAGCAAATAAAGAAGAATGAGGGCTTCTAAATAAAATCAGAAAATTAGCTACCAGAGAAGCTGAAATAAATCCAAAAAGAAATTCAGAGTTTGTATACAGAGTTCCAAGTGACGATGGAGAAAATGTATCTGAATTCGAGGACGATGAAACGATCTTTGCGGGACTGGACGAAATTAACCAAGATCCATCTAACTACAGAGAAGTTTTAGAATCCCCAGAGAATCAAAAATGGAAAAGAGCCATAGAGGAAGAACTGCAGTCAATGAAAGAGAATGATGTCTGAGAAATAGTAGATAGACCCACTTCAAGTCAGAGAAATAGAAAACTAAATATAATTGATTCAAAATGGGTCTTTGAGAGAAAAATCAGAAGATTTAAAGATAAGAATGTCTATGAACTCAGAGAAACCTACGCAATGCATTATTAACAAACGCGATCTGGAGGCAGTACAATTGGACGTTAAAACTGCCTTCCTTAACGGAATCTTGGAAGATAAAATATACATGGAGATTCCCGAGGGAGTAATCACCAGATAATCAGAGAAATCTAGAGTTTGAAAATTAAAGAAAACTTTATACGGCTTGAGAGACAGCCCTAAAAGATATAACCAGAGGTTAACAGAGGAAGTAAACAAGCTCGGATTAGAAAGAGACATACATGATCCATGTTTGTTTACTTGGAGGAATGAAAGATCTATGGCATTCCTATTGATGTATGTCAACGACTTCATTCTTGCCAGTAATTGTACATCCAAGAGTCAAGAGATCACTACATGCCTGTGTGAAGTGTTTAAAATGAGAAATTTAGGAGAACCAAAGATGTTCCTTGGAATGGAAATAATCAGAAACAGAGAAAACATATGAAGATTCAACAATCAGAGTACACAGAGAAAATGCTAAAGAGATTCAATATGAATGAAAGTAAATCTCAGAGCACGCCTATGGTAACAAGACAGGTGAAAAATAGAGAAGGTAAAATTGCAGACACAACTTCAAAGGAGTATCCTTGCAAAGCCCCATAAAGAGAATCGATAGGTAGTTTACTCTACTTAGCTGGCGCAACAAGGTCAAACATAGCATATTCAGTAAACTTCCTTTCTAGAAAACAAAGGTCAGCTTCAGAGAATGACTGGAAAGATGTTAAGAGAGTACTTAGGTATTTAAGAGGAACTTGCGATTTGGGTTTGACCTTCACAGCAAAGGGAGACAAACTTGAAGCATCTACAGGTGCTAGCTTCAGAGACTGTGAAGACTCAACCTCTACAGGCAGCTACACAATAAAGTTGTACGGAGATACCATAGCCTGGAGAAGTCACAAACAGAGTTACGTAACCGTCTCAACCTGTGAGGCAGAATATCTATCAATGAGCGAATCATGTCAAGAGATGATATCGCTACATAAAGCAATCAGAGATATTAGAGGAAGGACTTCATATCCTGAGACTTTGTGGTGCGATAACATGTCCACTGGCACTGTAAACAAATGGACGGAGTACACAAGTTGAAGAGTTTTGATGATGATGTTTAAGAGATTCAGAGAAAACTTAGAGAAAGAGAATCCAGAGGATATAAAAGTCACATAGCTGACACGTATGAGACAAAGACGTAGATACAGAGACGGAGAGACAGAAAAGTAGAGGCAAAGATGTAGAGTCAGAGACGGAGACGGAGACGTATAAGCGGTGTGCAAAATAATCCTGTAATATTGATAAAATTTCATCATTAAATTCAAAATTTTTATTAATTTTTAGTTTAAAAACGAAGCCAGAGTTCGAAATATCTTACATAGACTTTTTTCTTGTAATTTTTCGTAGAAATTAACTATATTTTTTCAGTACTGTATAAGAGACTTTTTTAAAAATCAAAACCTAAATGAATTTTTTTAGGTTATAAAATTATCGCGGTTCATTCTGGGATTTATACAGATACTTAGTGCAATAAAAAGGTAACTCCATGAATTTTTCGGTGGAGATACCTTGGATCGGTTTTTTTGTGTGAATTTTAATGTTTCATTTGGAGGTATGTGAATGACAGTGTACACATACAGCTTTGAAAATATTTTTATTGAAAAACTAATAACATTTTACAAAAAAAAGATCTTTTGTGTTTATCGTGAAAAATGCTTCTCTGAGGAGTTATAAATTAATCAAAAACGGATAAAAATGCAGAAAATGCTAAAATCACCAATTTTGACCCTCTGCCACTAAAAAACTATAAGTGAAAAAATCTGAAAAAATTTATGGTAATTTATGGATGGTTACGGAGCGATTTAGGTGATTATAAAAGAAAAAAAATTTTTGACCTCTCGATTCCCTAGAAAGCGACCCGTATATATATATATTCTTTCCTGACTTGCTGATTATCTATATATTATTATGTTCAGAGAGAAAAGACTTTTATACACATAGACATTCAAAGTTCGTCCGTCGTACAGAGCAGACGTGTTTATATTTGGCTAAGACGTGTAAACACTAGGTCAAAATCGTTAATATCAACTGTCCAATTTAAAATGAAAGTGAAA
>JAWWEQ010049783.1:0-12814 GCA_035583055.1 Torymus tubicola
ATTTATATAGATTTTGGTGAATTTTTTAGTTGTGTTGGAAATTATCTATACCACTTTTATTTATTTTTATTCATTGCAATGTAAATACTACAAACCATATGTGATTATTATATTGTTATATAATCTTAACTATAAGACCATATCGCTATATATAAGATACCAACATTAAAAAGGATAAACAACGTTATAATATACGAAAACGCTTATTCTCTACGTAAGTTTCTGAAAAGACATTTTCATCGATGATATGTCCCATCAAAATTGAACAACCAAACTAACTACTTTTTTTTTTAAACAAAAGAAAAGCCTATATTCCCTCGTTCTAAAGCACATAAACCGCACCCCCTCTCGGTATCTCCACATCCACGCTCTTCATATACATATAATCCAATCGCTTTTCCATCGACTCACTCGCCCATCGCCATTTCTTCTCCTCCCTCTCCTTTACTCTCTCTCTCTTTCTCCCCGATAAGACTGTCACGCTGTCCCCTCTATACCACTACTCACACTTCCACGTACACATACGTATACATATATACATCGGCTGTCGCGTAGAATTCGCTAGCAACCGAGAAAGAAAGAGAGAGAGAGAGACAGGGGGGGGGGGCAGAGAAAAGACGCGCAATGGAAAAAGCGACGAGGCGGTTTGAATTTCAAAGCGGTAGGAATTTCAGATCGTAGGTGTATGTGTGTGTGTGTCGCGCTCTGCATGCGCCATCGTTTTCTTCTATTTTCTCTTCGCTCGCAGGGATGCGTCTTTTTCCCCGTGCACGTTCGCGACGGAAAAATAAGACAATCCTGTGCGCCGTTGGTGCCTCTGCTGCTGCTGCTGCTACTACTGCAATGCTTTTTCTTAGAGAAAAACATATATGTGTATGTGTGTGTGTGCGTGTGTGTGTGTGAGGAGAAGTATGTATGAGAATCCGAGAGATTCGGTGCTTGAAAGGCTGCCAAAGCTTCGGTTTCCACGCGTTCGTCGATGGACTGTTTGTGTGTGTGTGTGTGTATAGGATGTAGCTGTCTCGAATATGAAAGAATAAATTTTTATATCGAGTGTATCGTTATATTATAAGAACGTTTCGAATAAATTTTAGAGATTCTTAGATATATGTATAACAAGCAAGCCTACATCGAACGTATAATCTTATTCACGCTGGCAACCCCTTTTCGTTCTCCAAATTAAATCGGCCATCTAACAAGCCATGAAGCACCACAAGAAACGTCGGAAATCCGCGATGCTCGCCATTATCTCAACACCTCCTCGGTTTTCTTTTTTATCTTCCGCACTCGCGCTCGGTTCGTGTCGTCCCGTCGGCCTTTTTACGCGATATAAACACGCGGCCGCTCGACATCTTGGATCATTGCCATATAACGCGAGCTCAAGCGCGTTCACGCCAATTTGCTTCTCTCGCGGGTAAAAGAGAGAGGGAGAGAAGGAGAGAATGGAGGGAAAGATCTCTCTAATTCGGATTGATTTATAGAAACGCGAGTTGAATGTTCAAGGGGTGAAGGTGTTGAAAAGATATGTGTCGGTTAGGTGAAAAAGAAAGCGATGATTTATGAAATATAAAAATGAAGATTTTATTTTTAAACAATGGAAATTCTAAACATTTCAAAACGGAAATTTTACATATTAGTATCCTTGAAAAAAAAACTTCTCACTTTACAGTAAAATTAACTGTTTGAAATATATGCAATTAACAAATATTATTTTTTCAGTACATAAACTAAAAAAATGCAGGCATATTATATAGAAGTTAAATTAAAATTGAGAGAAAATAAGAGGATATTTGCAAAAGAGCTTAACGTTGATCTTGATTTTAGTTGTATGTGCGAATGTCTTGTTCATTTATGTAAACACTTTCCTAATCATTCAAATTTATATACAAATTTATATTTTCAAGAAGATTACATGAATAAATTAAGAAGTCAAATATACTTTACGAAATGTGTGTATGTATAATACATTCTGTAAAATAAATAAATTATATGTAAACAAGATATCTTATGCTTTTTACTAAACTAGTTTATCGAATTACTTATACGGTCCCGTATCTTATACTAATTCAAAAATCACCACAACATTTCTACCCAAACTTAACGAGCAGAACGACCCAATAACCTATCCCCCAATCCTTAACTCCCTTATCGCAATTATTTTTAATTACATCTTCCTTCTAATATAAACAAAAAAGGCATCATCACCCTCTTCCTCCGCACTCTCTCAACTACACCTCACATATATATATATATATATATAATTTTACTCTTCTCACATGCTATCTCTTTCTCTTCTCCATCGTCAGACACGCTATATATATGCACGCACGGATATTTACTCCTTGCCATCTCGTTAAATTCTCATTAACCGTCGCTATGCCGTTGCAGCGTAATTTCTCCTCCTCGAAGAAGTGCCTGCGCACGACGACGCTGCCGACGACGAGAGACAGTGAGAAAGGATGGCTGCTTCTCTCCCTCCATTCGGTAAACTGGTATTTTCTTGATATACGCGAGCGCAAGGGGAGTAACGACGGTATACTGACGACGAGTGGGAAGGAAAGATAGAGAGAGAGAGAGAGAGAGAGATTATTTTTTAGAATAATTTGGAAGAGGAGGTCATGACTTTTAAAGGGTGAAAAGCGGTATAGTTCGTGGTGACATTTAAATTACTAGGAGTGGCTGTTTTTATAATGTTTTAGTACTAATTGCCATTGATTTGATTAAACGCACTCCCGTTTAACGTTTTAATATGATTAAAGTGATATGTGTATCCGAAATAAATTTCGCATGTGTTTATTACTTCCCGAAGTGCAATGAGATCACAGGGGGGGGGCAACTTTATACTCACGTCTGCCAAACACGTTTAACATCTTATGAAATCATTACATCCATATAAGCCTCGCGTATTACAACCTATATATATATATATATATATATATATATATATAACAGTTATTAAACCATAATTCTATCCCTAATCTCCCCACATTACCTTACCCATCGGTTCCTCTCCACGCGCATACATACACACACACACACACACAATATACCTAAGTGTTTTCTCAACTGTCCGTGTGTCAATCCACCAAGTATAACAACACATCTTTGCCATACGAGCATTGTACAACGGCTACATATATACACGTGTTCTTTTTTCTTTTCCTCTATATACACACGCAATAATGCACACTTAACCCGAACGGAAAAAAAGGCATAAGGAGCCGCACCGAGAGCTTAAAACGTGGCCATATAGAGGAGGGGGAAAAAATACGCACAATGAACTCACGAGAGTTGTATAATCTCCGGAAACATTTGACGCGACGCTATAAGGAAGGGGAAATTAGGTCGTATACCGTATGTGGTTCGCGACTTGTCAAAATATTTGTTTAGCCGGAAGAAGAGGGGGACAGAAGGACTGAGATGGTATCGGTATCTCTCTATATTATTGCACGGTCGTTGTCCGTTTTTTTTCTTTAAATAAGTCTTTATTGTATTATGGTGAATCGAGACTACGCAGCTTTGTTATTTTGACAATTTATATTTATAAATTTCGAAAACCAACGAATATTATTGATATAGAAAAAAAAAGAAGCCTATATATATCGATATAGCTTTTATATCGGTACCCTTAATTTTTTTTTTGCGCATAACGACCGTACCATCGGTCATTTAACACCAAATCTCTCTCTCTCTTTCTCTCTCTCGGCAAACCCACGCGACACTACACGTCCAATATTCTACCACTTGAGCGTACACCGAAAACTTTTAAACGAGGTCCTCGCGACCGCGTCGCAATCGTTAACGCCGCAGTAATAATGATCTCGCTCGATTGAACCCCAACAGCCGTCATGCTTCTTACACTTTTCTTTCTTTACTACACCCCCTTCAGTCCGAATATTTCCATGATCGGCACAACGGTCCTTCATCTCTTTTTTCCCCTTTTACGCGTGTACGTATGTATAAAGACGGCGTCTTAACGCAGCGAAAAATCTTTCGAAACTTCAATGTATATAGATATATATACACACACGTATACGCGGTTCTCTTTTGCCGTCTACGATGTCGATTCTTTTGTATAATGCCTGACTCCCGCTGGGCGTCGAGATCGACTATTATATATAGGTATAGTGTATAGTGAGCACCTGCGCGCGTGCACTTTTGGTATATAAGAGAGGGAATTTCTCGGTGCTGATGTATTCGAAAACTCTGGAGAAAGCCGCGTGTATATGATGTATATAGGTAGACGCACACACATGGCGCTTGTATAACGGGTTGATGAGACACTTGTCAAGTACATTAGTGCTATATATAGTAATTGGGGAGTGATAGATTACAAGAATATATTGGGAGTTACTGTTATAGATTGGTTATGGTAATTTTTCTAGATTTATAAATATTAGATAATAATGAGAATTAAAGTTATAAATATATAGATATTTATTAACGTTTATAAATGATATTATATATCTTATCGAGTACCATATTATACGAATGGAACTAAAATTATTTAAAACAACATATTGACCATATCAACAATTTATGTTTAATCATACATTTTACATTTAAGCGAAAAGCAGTGCCTCTATTAACCCCCAATGGGCCCGGATATCACATCACAAATCCTATATTCACTTATATACCACCCTACCTCGATTCTTATATTTCTCACGGACCAACGCGCGAATTTTCTCAAAAACTATTCACGCACGTACATATATACACGTTCTATTCAACTATTTCCTGCTTGAATGGAAGATTTTCGAGGGCTTAAAAGCATCTATATATATATATAGTCTAACAACGATGACTGTCGGTGGCGAGTAGATGTGAGACGGTAGTCCGACGTAAATTGAATTAGCGGGTCACTGGCCGCGATGCAAGGTCTTCTTCGCTCGCTTATACCGAAGTCACAGTCAAAGCTATAGCCAGTCTGCGTTGACGCAACGTACATATACACACACATGAAAAGCATTTTACGCCAATCAATGGAATAAATATATAAGCGACGATGAGAAAGTATATAGGTGGTGAGACCGCTGAGTATACTCATGCGACACGCCTATTAAATTTTTTTTTATCAAGATTGGGCTAAAAATCAAGGCCATTAATTTTTATAACAACAACAATAAAAATACACACACTCACACATCGGTGTTGAGTTGATAATATAAAATCTTAAGTTTACGCATAATTTTACTTTGTCTCATACGTTTACCCCTATAATAATTAAAACTACTATGTTTACCCCATTATAGCTATATATTATACATTATAATAATACCGAAGAATCCTATAGCTGACACACGCGACTTACACACCTCTGGTACATCCCTCTCCATTCACTATATCGCCACACATATAAACACGCATTACAACCGCTATATTATACCGCTATGTCAACCAACAATCGAGTCGCACTCATCGATACCCCATCATCAAACTCTCACGATTTCACGCGCCGGGCTCACGAAAATTAGCGACAACTAGACCAAACTAACAACCCCCTTCGCACATGTTTCTCTCTCTCTCTCTCTTGCATTCTCACTATGGTTCACGTATACGTATTCCCAGGCGCGCGCGCGCGCGTTCTGATCATTCCGATATGTGTACACTATACACGTGTAGCGCTCTCTAATTACGGAACCCCGCGACGATGCAGGCCGCATGGGAACGTCAGCGGGCGGTGACGGGCATAGTACGCATGGGTCCTATTGTATACTCGTTAACGGAGGTTGACGACGACGACGACGACGACGACTTTCTCCGTGTATACGTATATGTATGTTCGCGGGGTTGCTTTCTTTCGGATAAGAAAAGAAGAAAGGGAGAAGGAGAACACGCTGAGGTTTGTTCTCACATCGAATATTTGTTGTGCTTTGTACGCGCGATTGTACGAGGGGGGAGGGGTGGGGGGGGGGAGAAAGGGAGGGTGAGGAAGTGGTGACAGCAGGTTCGCGAGGTGAAGGGAGAGGGTGACGAAACGATAGGAGATTTTGGGGAATGGTTTTGGCGGATTGGTCATTTGGAACGGTGACGCGTGGGGTCAGTGCGTATATATATGTATATGTTGGTGTAGGTCAATGCTGAGTTGTATAGTTATATATACATACTGTATCTGCGAATAAAATTTTAGTGTATACCTCAATGTAGATCATCTCACATATATATGTACGCTATATATACTACATGCTATTTTTAATGCTCTTCTCAAAGATTTTGAAACCTATATTATATTAATATTAACAATAACAATTATTATTTTAAATTAATTTATAATTAACTTATATATATATATATATATATATTAACTTTCAAATCCGTAACATCAAAGTATTCCATCACAGTCACTCTACAGGAATCATCGACCGTAAACTTATTATCCATAAACATCTTTTTACAACAACGAAAACCATGGTATCCAAACACTGTCTCCATCATAGACAGACATATATACACAAATCGCATGTCCATACGTTTGCAACTTCTCTCTCTCTCTCGTCCTCCCTCGATAATGCGGATTAGGCGACGGAACACATGTCGACTACTGTACGCATAGACGTATCGATCGCTTCGTCGACCAAGGCATAAGCTTCTCCGCGTTGAGCAAAGCCAACAGCAGCAGCAGCAATGGCATGTGCGCGCGCGTTTAATATATATAGAGTTGAACGAACGTAAACGCTTTCTCTCTTTCTCTCGCTTGTGCGTTTAGTGTAGTTTTTTTTCTCTTTATTTCTTTTTTTTTCCAAGGTGTCAAAACGCGATTGACTATATACTTGATCGAGACTGTTCGCGAATGCGTAACGTCTATATCTTTTTACGTATATTCCTTATATAGTGCTTTTTATACGGTTTTAGCAGATTCATAGGCCGGATACCGGGATAACCGTTTTTATTAGTTCGTTACATTTGCGAGTTAAATGTAGTTCTCCTTTCGATGTTTCTTCTCCTTTTTTTCTATTTAATTATACGCATGAATTATTAACTGATCATTAGAATCTGAATAATTCAGATATATAAGAATAAAATACTATTTCAAGATCCTTTGTTATAATCCAAATTTAATTCAAAATTGACTCTTATTAAAACGAAACTAAATATCCTCACGCGCGTATATATGCGCGCGCAAAAATCGGTAATACACATATACCACCCAGAAAAAAAACCATAGTAAAACATGAACAATATATTAAGTCAAAAATTCATCCACAAAACCTCTAATATTTAACATACATATCCACGGAATTCTCAAGTGGTCGCGTAAATTCATATCTTTCTCTAACTCGCAGAGTTGATACGCCTTCATGCGGATATACTCGCGGCTTTGACGTGAACAAGGCTCTCTCTCTCTCTCTGACGCGTGCATTACATTGCGAACACGCGTATAATATATACATATATCCTTGCTCTAAGCACACATAGAGGATCCTTTGCCAACGCTGCCGGTCCTGTCTGATATGTTGACGTACGAGAGCGCTAGCGCTATATAATGCAAAGGAATCGGAATTAATATCGGGCTGTTATGCAGGTAGAGACAGACGCGAACCACTTTATACTGACGTGCGGATATTATATTATATCTAGTTTTGCGCTATATAAATACATTATAATTCACATGTATTGTATATATCCTTGAGCGATTATAACGTTTATAAATTTGCCTTTTATGATTTTCGATGTAAATTTTGCAATAATGTCTCGTAAAAAGATCCTCCGTCTTCTTCTCTCTCTGGATATATTAAACGCACAGCTGCAAGTCTGTTTAGTCGTATCTCTGTTAATTAATACTTACATTAATACGTAAACGTGATAACGAAACAAATAGCATAGCACAAACCAAACGCGATTCATCGACGCAAATGAACCATCACATCACTCACCGCCTACGATATATATATACACACACACACGCACATACATGTATACAGCAAAGTCGCGGAGTTATTTCAAAAGCAGCATCTATATAGTGTGTCGTCCCGTTGACCACTTTGCGCTCTCGCGTCCTCCATAAACGTCAAGCCGATGAGAGGCCACGCGCAAGGATCGAGCTGTATACGAGCACGCACCGATCTAGTCTCCCGATATACCGTCTATCTCACTCGCTCTCTCTCTCTCTTCACAAAACCTCGGGCTGTCGTCGTCTATCTCCTGTGTTCATGTATATATATACCATATATACACAAACACGCACGCGTGTGTGAGCGCGGGCATGCGGCAAGCAAGCGGCTCTGACATGTCCGTTGGCGTGGAATAACGCATTTATACGGGGCTGCTGCAGCGGCGGCGGTGGCGGCGGCAGCTGTCTTTGTGCGCGCACGCGCGCGTATACGTACAGGACGGTTTTTGTTGTCACTTTTTCGCGAGAAAGAGAGAGAGAGAGAGAGGAAGCTAGTACATGCGTGGTTATTTTTTTTTTTTTTTTGGTTGTAGAGAGGGAGGAAGAGTACTAGAGATAAGGCTGTACCGATGGTATAGTGTGCGTAAGTGGGAGGAGAGCAGAGGTATGGAAAGCTGGGTATAGGTGTGTATTATAGTTTTATGTAACTAGATTTATATAAGCGCGCTACGCATTGGCAATATCAATATCGGCAATAAAAATATTATAAATAGATATATTATGGATAATTAATAACTTGAATAAAGTCTTCTGTACAGACATCATAGATTATAGTGAAATTCAATAAAATAAAATGTTTTTATAAATACATATACTTAAGAACTCGCAATATAAGAACGTCAGTCATTCCTCTCCCTTCCGTTATTTTACACTCAAAACATTGAGTAAATACACATTAGTTCTTAATAGATGTAATCATGTTATAGTAAAATATTGATACTAAATACAACAGAACTTAATGACAATATTATTTTAATTTATAAATACTTATTATCATTCAAAACTTTCAAAGTTTAAGATTTAATTCAAATATTTTGAAAGATCAACCAATCAGAACACGTTTTAGTCGGTTTCACTTTTCTCGGATCTCTTTTTTAAAAAGGATTAATATCGTTTTATTATGTGGTATAGAATTAATTATATATATGTGTACGAAGATAATAAATTTTATGATGGAAAGAATTTTGTTATTCCTGTGTGCAAACCGCATTCATGTTCATTCAAATATGTTTAAAAAAAAGTTAAATAATTTAATTATATATATGTGTGTAAAATATGATGTTAAACCGTTCCACATCGACCTTCCAAACTCAACGCACACAACGTACTCGACCATACCCTCTCTCAAAAGAAAAAAGAAAGATCCGACGCATTCCTCCCTCCCTCCACTCACGAAAAACCGCACGCTGCTAATTTGGTTTGTCACCGGTGTATACACAACCGTTTATCTTAATCTCTCGAAGAGCGCACGCGCGATCGGCTCTGTTTCTTATGCCCCGCAGGTATAATTGGATAATTCGATCCGGATGAGATCCCCAAGGATTTGCCCAGCCTCTCTCTCTCTCTCTCTCTCTCTCTCTCGATAGGATCGTCTTTCTGGTCACGGTTGTCGTCGTCGTCGTCGTCTTGCCTCTCACAGCAGGGATTTTCCTTTTTTCTCGCGGTATATATAGACGCACGCACGCGCGTGCGGCGACATGACGCGAGAGAGCAAGCGACGTTTGTCGTGTCGCGATAATCTCTTTCGCTTTCTCGGTTAACGTAAATTAGCCGAGAAAATTGCCGACTGAGTGGTCGGCTTTTTCGGATGCGTGAGTTTTTCTTTTCTTTTTTTTTTCTTCTTCTCTTGGTGAAGGCATGCGCAAGGGGTTGTTTGTATAGTTTTGAGGATTTTTTTTGAGCGATATGTTTATTGTACCGCAGCGCTTTGACGATGAAGAGAATTTTTCAATATATAAGGTGTTTACACTGCACGGATTGTGTGTATTATATTTACAGTTATACCACTGCTGATATAACGATTATACAATGCAAGTATACTCATCTCCTTGGGATGGTTTTCAGTGGAACTTCCATTTCGAGTGTTAATTTTTGTTTCTTATTTAATTTTCATCACAGTAACTGAAATTTTAAACCAAAAATGCAAATAATATATTTTCCCAAAATTAGAATTATTCGATATTGTATACATTACCAGAAAAAAAATTGTTCTACTACATACCACATTAAACACCGACAGAAATTACCACAACGGAATCTTACATTTCCAAACAATACCATAGAATTTTTCACAATAATACTGCAAAAACGGTGTAAACTTGCCTCCTCCCAGCTCACTTGTAAAAACACAACCAACGATGACGATGACAATGAGAAAAATTCTTCAACCGTATATATATATATATATATATATAAATGCATACACATATACATACACACTTACAACGATCTATTCACATAACGAGAAAGAGACATATATTCGTCGAAAACCTCGCTTGCTGTCATGCGGCCATTAATAATGCTAATAACCGTCGGGGGGATATGAAAATTTTTTTTTTCCATCTCCCTTCTTCTTCCGCCGAAACACGGCAGATTGCCTGAAAACAGCAACAAATGTGCTCAGCTCCCCTGTTTATTGTGTACCGCATGACAATCCCTTTCCCTCGAAGAGTAAGAGACTTTCGAGGGATCTCATTTTCAAAACATGTCCGCAACAATGAGGACATTACGATTATTGTTGTGTGCGCGGTGTGCTCTCCGGGTTTCCGCGTTCTCTCTTTCTCTCTCTCTCTCTCTCTCTCTCTCTCTTTCTATATATGTATATATATACTCCCCTCTCGAGAGGAAAAAGAGATAGTCTACCTGCGTGGTCAGTCGCGCTGCTGCTGACCCTCGTCATGTCGGTGTGGGGTGTGTATATATATATATTGAGATATATGTCTCTTTTTCTGTCGTGAGCTGGAGTCGCTGCGTTTTATGTTTCGAATGTATACGGTGATGGTTGGGAGAACCAATAAAATTAATATAGGTTTACATATATATAGAGAGAGATTCTTTCGGAAATTCCGTAATACGATCGGATGCTGTATTTTTTTATTTCATATCATCTTTACGTTTCTATACGTATATAAACTCTTATTTCGTGGATTTTCCAATGAATATAATAAATAATGAAGCCATCAGTATATATATATATATATATATATATATATATATATATACACACACACACACACACATATACCTGTATCATCGACCAGTTAACAGCAATTTCACGGAACCTCAGAGCAAAATCATCCCTCCTCTTCAAGTGACTCATCAAAACTTTTTCTCTATAACCTTTACGATCTCTTACTCCAAATTCGACGCAATGACATATCTTACGTACTATTCTCCTCGTCGCGCTCGCTCTTTGAAATTTATATAGCTCTTAAAATAACAAAGCTATAGTTCATCTCACACTCTCTCCACATATTATACACGCGTACACTCGAGAAAGACAGAGAAAAAAGTCTCTCTTCGACGACAACACCCTTATTCGGTCGATATACCTATATATATACGCATCTCGCTCATAAATTACATACAATATTTAGCGCTTGTAGTACGTATGTGAACGTATAGCAGCACACGGCGTCTATATGACACACACATACAAAAAGGCCCATTTTTCCTCGTATACGCATTCGTGCACAGGGACGGAATTTAGAGTGTGTGTGTGGACTAGGGGTGTGTACGCGCGTTATATATGATTGATTTTTCGGATCGACGAGGAGAGAAAGAGGATGATCCTATAGAAAGGTCATTGTGTAGTTGTAGTAGTATAGTTGCAGGGAGGTATAATCGTTCTCGCGAGCACTGCTCGGTAAATTATAGCGCGATGCGTTATATGGGATCGTTGCTTGGCAGTGCCTGCTAATCGTTCCAGGAAAATGTGATTGCTTGGGTGGAGGATCGTGTTTCATTTGCTGTCGGCGCTGCTTGTTGTAGGTACTTAACTGCCTCTGTGTACTTACAGATTTCCTTTCCGCAGAAAGAGAGGGGAGGGGATGTGATTTATTATTATAGAGATGCTGAATTTTCGGGAGATATTGTTTTGTCTTTCTGGTCGTGATTTTGTCGTGAAATTCTTGCGTATAAGGAGCGTTGATATTTTATATTGTTGCACAGTTAGTCATATTGATTGATATTGAGAAATTAATTGCAATAGATTTTTATAGCTGTTTTTTTTTGTAAATGAAACATCGAATGTCAAGTGTGTCAATTAATATCTTTAGTAACGAGTATAATTAATAAATTTATAGCAATTTTTTCTACATCATAAAAATTGTAATATATTTTTGGGCAATATTTACCATAAATTATATTACAATTTTTTACTGTATTATGTTTCCCCGTGTAGAAAAATACAAATCAACGCGTCCATTCGGCACAAATAAACTTCTTTCTATCACCTCAAACATCAAACAAACTAATCTTACCATACGCTTCTATACTGAAAACCACCCGCCGACAACCGAGCAGCAGCAGCAGCAGCAGTAGCACCGTTTAACCGGCGCAATTACGAACGTCCCACGCGTATACATTCAACGAAGCCGAAAATCCCTGCGCGTGCGACAAACACGGCCGCAGGCGAGTTTCGTCCTCATCCTCCCCGTTTGTCAGCTGAACGACGCGGCGTTGTTGCCGAGCCACTCGACAGGCAAGTGGGCATCTTTGAATCGGTCTCTCTCTCTCCCTCTCATCCTCTTTCAGTAGTGAGCTACACTGGTCGCGGACTCTCGAAAACTGAGAGGAATGGTGACGACGGAGGGTGAGAGCTAGGCTGTAAGGGAGAACGAGAGTATATACACTGAGAGAAATGATATAGGAAATTTTAATATAACTCTACTAAAAATTACTATATTTTATATCAACGGT
>JAWWEQ010049784.1:0-12812 GCA_035583055.1 Torymus tubicola
TATTAAACTATGTTGATGATATTATGATTTGCTGTAAAAACAGTAAAAGATCTACTGGCTAGGAGGTACAAAATAAACGATATAGGTGAAATCAAAGAATATATACGAAAGAAAAAGGATCTCTTACTCTTATCATATTTTTCAACACCTTTATTCTTCTGGTAACTTGATTCAGTACTCTTAGCCTCTATAGCCTCTTCCACTCTAGGCTCCTCTATAGTTTTTTCTTGTTGAGCTTTATTCTCTATTATGATTGGACTTTTGACGTCACTATCATAATCGACGAGAGAGTGTATATTTTCGTCAAATATATTTGCCATCTATTTCGGGATTAAGAAACAAACTCTTTTGTAAATCATTATATTTGAAAAATAATGATAAGATATATGCCTCTTAATTTTCTAAGAAATATTCTTATATACTCTAAAACTCTTAATATCAGATATCCTCTAAAATTTTTATCTCAACTACAAAAGAAAATTGTTTCGTGCTTCTAAATCAGAATGAATGAACAGCAATTCAAACTGACTTGAAACCAGAAACTAAGCTCTTCTGCAAAAACTACACGTTCATACACACCACTTCTTAACGTTTGATTTTAAGCACGGCAATAAAATCTGTTAAAATCGGGTTGATCGCGCACACAGCACGGAGCCTCTACAGTTTTGCATTAGTTTCCTAGTCAACAATAAAACTCTAACGCACGGCAAATATTATTTCATTGTTGACCCCGAAATATTAATTTTAGAATCGAATAAAAAAAAAAATTGTATCTACGTTGGCATAAAGCAAATACTGTTACAAGTATTATTTTATTAGCCAGTATGCAAGTTAAAAAACTTTATTTTGTCGACAACTCTAAACATCTAAATTTTTGTTAACATTCAAGCATCTTAATATGTTATCACTTTAAATTCAAAATTGTTTCAGAAAGAAAACACTCTTAAAATAATTTTAATTGAAGAAATGAGAACTTTTCTTTCTTCGCTCTAGCTCTTTTAGAAAAATGACACATGAGGCGACAACAGTGCAGGTCATAAAATCGGCGCGTCGAGCACACTCGGACAGGGCTGTCTTCGTTTTCAACCATTTCTTTCTTAGCCGTTAGCAACTAATACACGTTTAAAATATATCAACGAACTCTAATTTGTCTCTAAATTTTTACACTGACATTTATTTTACGTTAAAACTCTTAAACTTCTTACCTAAATAACGACAGTTATCTCTAAAAAATTTGCACTTATACTGTCGTACACTCATGCAACATTAACTAAGAACTCAAAGAAATAACATCTAATGTTTACAAACAGTAATTTTGTTTAAAAATAAATTACTTACTGTGTTGTTTCTTTTTTATCCTCTAAATCTAAGCAGAAACGTAACACGGAGCGCTTACGGTTTTGAAAATAAGCTTTTCTTAACGCGGTGTTTTATGGGCAGGTGGAAGCGTGCCCTGAGCTCATAACCTTTTGGATTTTTAAAGGTTTTTAAATAATAACATAGCACAATTCCTCTAAACTTTATGTTTTATTTAACTCTAAGATAACTCTAAAATATTCAGACTTTATATAGTATTCAGAAGAATACAAATGCCTTAGCGACTTGGTCAGAGTTCAGCGAGCGACTGATTCTTCACCTACGTCTTCACAGCTCACGCACAGACTCTTAAGATATAGAGATTATAGATCGATAAGGGAAAGTCAATCATCTATATTATCAATCTCGACAAAGCTTTTACTCTAACAATTTTAAATTAACATTTTAAAATATTAAGTTTCTTTCTTTTAACCGTAAAATTGATTGTAAGAAATTGGTTCTTGATGTGGCTTACATTTGCGTGATAAGACCCTAATTGGTTGAAACTGGTGGCACGTTCCTATAGAAGTTTATTGGCATTTTTGCTTATATCTTCGGTAATTTTTCAAATATGTCACTCAAACGTTTTTTATAACTTTAGAATAATATATAGAATCGAACAATCAAATAAAAAGAAAATTGATTTTTTTCTAAATTTATAGGTGTAAGACCCTCTTAACTTCTTAACTAGTTCGAGAGGGACGGTACCTATGCTTATACATGTAGAGCGAGCGTTCATCCTTTCTCTGGGGTTAATTTCGGCAGCTACTATACTTTTTCAAGTCCGAGAGAGAACGTTTGAAAGTGTGACAGACAAAGAAAAAGAGAGAGGGAAAATATAATTTCATCTTTTTTCTTTTATGTCCTTAGGATATTTCCTGATTTTATTAAGCTATTTTGTCATTAATATATAAATTCGTTCTTTTATAATATAAATTCATTATTATATTAATATTAAACTAGACTGTTAAAAACTTAAAAATTTCATATTTCATTTTAATAATAAAAATTGTAGAAAAAAATTATTATTGTGGGGCTGTAGTGAGCTACTTTTTCAATAAAACAGTGAGATTCACTGCAAACAAAAAAATTTTTTTTAATTACTCTCGTCCACCTCGTCTGGTGAAAGTCCCGAGTATTAACGGTGTTTCGTTCTGCCTACTGGATTGGACTCATCCAGTAGCCCTCATCAGACACCTACCGTGAGCTGTTAATGTGGTTTTCTTAAAGAGTATAGAGTATATTTCCTTTACTGAGAAAAGATACTCCCTCTAGCGGTCAAAGCTAGAGACCGATATTTCTGTCCCTATCGATAGTGGTTTATAATGGGAATTTATCGCTCAGATATGGTAATGTGGAAAAAAATTATTATTGTGGGGCTGTAGTGAGCTACTGTTTTCAAAAAAACAGTGAGATTCACTGCAATCAAAAAATTTTTTTTAATTACTCTCGTCTACCTGGTCTGGTGAAAGTCCCCAGTATTAAAAAAAAATGTTTTTGATTGCAGTGAATCTCACTGTTTTATTGAAAAAAGTAGCTCACTACAGCCCCACAATAATAATTTTTTTCCACATTAACATATCTGAGCGATAAATTCCCATTATCAATAAAAATTGTGTATAAATGTAATTTAATCTGAAAATTTATATTAATTATAATATTTAAATTTGTAGAAAGAAATATCTTTATTCAAATATAATATAATCCTACCCTGGTAGAAATAGGGCATTTTTTTCCCATTGATGAAACGATTTTTCTACCATTTTTCTCCCATTTGATGGTTATTTCAGTCGACTAAAATTTTTTTTATTACCGTGAGGTTAGCGCAGGGGCGCAGCAAGGAAAGAACTCCGGTTGAATGAGGTAAAAAATTTACAAGTCATTTTTTTTGCTTGGTCACGTGTTTTTTTTTTGTGCACTTTAATAGAGTACAGTTTTCATTTTTTCCTTTTTTAATTTGAAGCAAATAAATTGAATTTTATATATATTTTTTGCATGCAGAAAAATTTTCTTTATTTATTTTTTATTTAGAATATTTTTTTGGTTACAAATAATAAATTCCGATTCGTATTTAATGAAAATTTTATATTTGTATTTTTGTATGTTATCGCTTGATAGCTTGTGGCGACTCACTCTCGCGGAATTTCGGGGCGGAGTTTTTGTTTTGTATTGACGATCTGTCCACGGGCAGGGATTGTAACTGTCCAGCTACAGGTTTGTTTGTTTTTGTTGTTAGTTCATCGGGGCTAATAATTTTGAAAGTTTGTTTGACCTTCGAGGAAGTGTTTTATCTCGAAGTGCACACTGTATTCGACTTCCAGCTTAGAACCTTAACACCCTATCTGCTCGGTGCGTTCTGCTGCCATTGACGACATTGTGTGTAATAATCCAATAAAAACACGTTAAGCAGTTCTCGCGTTATTAGTCCGAATGACTAGCAACCAAGCTACGATGTAACAACGCACAACCGCTTCTCGGGAGAACCATATAGTTTCGTCAGAGTGAAAATTGTAACACTTCAAATTCCGATAATGTATAACATAAAAATCATTTCCAGCCAAAATGAGTTCATTTTAAGGATTTTTCAAGATGTATGTATGTCTGTACGTATGTATGTAATCAAGTAACCCAACCCGATTACGTCACCGGAAAATTGACGGATCTCGCTGATTTTTTTAATCATATGTTCGTTTAATTACAAGTAAGATGGTCCTATATTGAGCGAAATGGGTAAAAAAATTTAAAAAAACGCCAGAGCTAAAAATATGAAAAAAAGGATTTTTCAATATAATGGGTACAAAATGAAATTAAAACAAATAAAAATACATCTTTTTTACATTAAACATTTTTTTCTACAAACAATATTTGGCAATGAAATAGCGAAAAACCCGCTAAAAACATAAAAAATAATCGTTTTTTTGCTATTACTTTAGAGGATTTGACTTTACACAAAAGTGTTAAATGTAAAGGTTATCGATAATATTAAAACAACATTTTTTCCTGTTTTAACATTTTTTTCTACAATTCATTCCTGATGAGTTGAATAAAAAAGAACATTTTTAATGCCTAAATGTACCTAAAATGATCGATTTTCGTTTATAGCTTAGCACGATTTAATTTTATACAAAAATGTTAAATACAAAAGTTGTAGATAATATTTAAACAATTCTTTTTCCTATTTAACATATTTATATAAAATCAATTCCTAACGAGTTAAACCTGTAAGAACGATGTTAAACGCCTAAATATACATAAAATGGATGATTTTCGGCTACAATTTAATAGGATTTGATTTCACACCGAAATGTTACACACAAAAATTACACACAAAAATAAAATGGATGATTTTCGGCTACAATTTAATAGGATTTGATTTCACACCAAAATGTTACACACAAAAATTGTCGATAATATTTAAACAATACTTTTTTCTATTTAAAATTATTATATAAAATGAATTGCTGACGAGTTAAATCTATTAAACCGATTTTTTAATGTCTCAATACATTGTACAGTCAATTTTTGCTTATTAATCGACTTACATAAATGGGAGTGTATAATTTTATTATTATTATACATTAAGTTTTTATAAGTATTTAAAGTGTTGCAATTTTCACTCCTATGAAAATACAAGATTATCCTGAGCAGTGCTGTCGAGCCTATAATATAAGAACTTTGTTTTTAGATAGACAGTGGGGGGTTGGCGCGCGATAGCGCGCAGGGAGGCGCGGTTCCCATAGTTTAGTATTCTCTTTATTTTAGATTTCCTATTATTTCCATTACTATGTACATTTTTTAATACATTAGGAAGACTATTGAAAGTCTTCAGCGTTACCATGATATTATCTTTATTGCGAACAGCCTTTTTCGTTTGTGATAGTTCAATACTCTTGTTCCTAGTTTTCGAAGTAGTACTTTTTAAATATAATTCTTTCACACCTTCATAATGGTATATTAGCGCTTCAAGAATAAACTTCCCTTACATTTAATAGTCTTTTTTTATCATCATGTGCAAAGTCCGATTTTGCACTTTTCCACACACTACTACTTTTCCACACACTGAAACGAGCGTGTGGAACAATGGTGGTTTGCGCGCGCAGGTGCGTGTTCAGTCTCGAACTTTGCGCAACTGGATAGCAAAAATAGTATACGATACACGTGCACTTCGTAGGTGTACCCGCACGAGCGTAGTTTTTCGACTAAACAATTAAATAGTCCATTATTATAGAACAACATTGAAAAGTGGCTCAAACCCATACTAATACGGACATCTACCCTGATTGTCAGTTACAGGCAGAATTGTTACTTCTTGGACCTCTTCTTTACCCTTTGGCAGAAAGTCAAGATTGCGCATTTCCTTCCAAATGTTCTTGTCAGCATCAAGAGCGCCTATAAAATTGTTATGCACAAAGGAATTTCGCTTTCGTGTTATACGCAAGTCGATGTTGCTGCTGAGTCAAAGAAACTCATCGAGTAACTTCGCACGCGCAGTAGGTTGTAGCATTCGTGCGTGGAATTATGCTTATTAATGAGATGCCTCAGCTCAAAACGGAGCCATGGAGCATATTTCTTTTCGGTTTAACAATTTTCAAGGTGCTTACTCATATATCACTTATCTTAAATATATATGAGGGTTATTTGAAGCTCCCACCACGTCGGTTTCGATAGAGGCCTTGCTCACCCAAACACAGTGTGCTAGCGATTCGTTTAAGGCAGTCGTGCAGATATTATTTTAATCTTTGTATGAAAACGTCTCAATAACAGGCACTGGCACGAAACTGGGTGATCACTCATTATTCTAGTCGTACCACGTTATTCTCGCTATTGTAGACGTACCTCGTTATTCAATGCGTTGGACGGCAGAAAACTATTTGTAATAACGTTTCTTTCACTAAGTTGTTGATAGTTATCGCATTTATGTCGGCCCTTAACAGATCTTTATAACCGAAAATAAATTAATATTTGTTAGGACAGCAATATGCTGACGCCTTTTTATTGCGCCAATTAATATGGGAGAGCTCTGTCTTGAATGATATTAACGTGGTGTTTTAAATGCAAATTACGATCTGAATCAGTCTGTCGCCAACAACCTGGCCCAGCTACGATTCTCCAATTCCAAAAATGTGATAGGTCGGGTTCTCCGAAAGATACAGGCCTAGTGTCTCAATATGAAATGGAAGCGAATTAACATTAAGAAATCCTTATTAAAAATCCCCACTCGTCCCTCTAACAGCAGTATTCAGGCATAGTCATGAACCCGCGTCGGCCCCGTAGTCAGTGCTGCTCTCTGCGTCTCGTTAGCGTTGCGGTTACTTGTACTTGTGATGTCAGTTGAGTTTGTAATAATCAAATGTCGTTTGGGTGCTGCTTGATGTGCCCTTAAATCATCTAAGACACTTAATGCTATCTCAAAATCTTTCTTTACAGTACCATTTATGGTTACCTCACAAGACTCATGAGCATCAGTCCCGTGACCCGTGCGCGGAACATGGTGATTCCACTGAGAGGACTGGTACACTTGCAATGCCATCTTGATAATAGATAGCGTTATCTAAATTGAAAGTAGCACATGCAGTATCTTTATTAGTACACTGGAGATTCTTAATGCAGCTAGTTCGGTTGTCCAGATTTTTCTTTGTAAGCAGCATTTTAATTTAGAAGCAGCTCGCGTCACTTGTTGAGATTTACAAGTATACTTATCTGTTTTTTGACTAGCTCCTGGATAACAGAAACTCGCGTAACCAGAACTTAAATATTCTTATTATCTTTCCCAAAACATACAGAAGAAACACTGGGAGGCGTGAGACTCCAATTGTCGAGTGACATCAGCTCGCCCAGCTGCTTCCCGAGCATATCAAAACGTTTAAAAAATAATTCGAATGTGTTCACTGGTATAATAGTATTAGTAATTCCATAAAGATTATTATTTATCTCCCAAGGGCGAAGGTATCACCCAGGGTGGGAACGCTTGTTCGCACATCTTTGTCTGCTTGGACTGTTTCCGACCGTGGCTGTTCGAGCTTGAGCATCTGGTTGATTTTGTTGCTCATTGACGAATCGTGCACTTGCATGTTAGTAAATTGTGTATTTTTCTGGTTAATTTTCGGCATCTTAGCTAATTTTTATATTTTGATCACTCGAACTTGTCGGAGGTCTTTTGTCCGAAGGTGCTTTAGCCGGTGCTATCTTCTCTGGAGGTGTTACAGCCTGTGGCGTACGGCTCGGCATTATAAGTTACTTGCTGCTCTTTCTATTGGTACAGGTTACATTCCTTTCTCACGTTTTTACTAGCACACTTGGACTGACGTGGCTTCTTGCATGTTGGACATAGAACCAGGAAGACGCGCTTGATCTTCTCCGCAGATCACGCAGCTGCTGGCCATCAAGTAAGCACGCGTAAGCTAGGTTTGTAACAACTCCTTGTCTGTTGTACCAATGTCAACAGCCCGGATTGAAATCATCCATTAAACCGCCAGTTGATGATGCTCAACAAACCAGGTCTCTAATGCAGCAAGTTCGAAGTGACGCCAGTGATGGAATACAGTTAAGATGAAGAACTACCGAAACACAATGTGCTGGACACAATTGTCGTGCGTGAGCTGCTCGATCTCCTGCTCCTGGTTGCTCTGGCTTGGGTATGTTTTGAACGGCGTTTGAAGAAAAGCGACAAAGCTCAAAGAACGCCGTGTAGAACTCGTTCTCTCAGGCAGAAAGTTTAAGAAGCAGTGAAGTCACCTCCCTAGAAAAAAGAGGACTCCGGGGATTGAAGAAAGAATCAGCAAAGTCTAAATGTTTTGGAGCGACGAGAAGATGATGGCACTTGGTCGGCAGTCAGTGCCAGAAAGAGAAAGAGAGCAGATCTTTCATCATCTGCCAAGAGCACCCGAACTTCGCTCTAACCTCAACCTACCATATGGAGAACAGCTGAGCGAACAGGTGGCAAGTTTCATAGCGCAATATAAGAGTGGAACAGAGAACTGTTAAAGCAAGAGATCTTATTAGAACTAGATCCATAATTATATACATAATTACAAAGGGTAGATTATGTCTGTGTGGCAGGCAGCACCGTAAGTGGGGGGGGGATAATCTTGTCCGATCAACGTCGTCTTCATGCGACTGCGGTCGAGCGGTTGAAAGCTGTGCGTGCAACGATTCCACCGATAAGCACCCGGGTGGCGATAACAGTGAGATCTCTCCGATTGATGGGGCCTAGAGATAGAAAATCTGATGCTGAGGATTTGCATCAAATTCCCCTCCAGGAGACTATGACTGGCCAATGCAGGATAATGGTGGCGCCAGTCTCTCGTTGTATAGCCCGTTCGATGTCGGGATTGTCGGCCTACTTCCTTATCTTCACGGTCCTCGCTCTTTCGAGATCCGACTGCTCGCCGACAATCTGGGCATCTATCACCAGCGCGAGTGTGCCCATCGTTGCCACTATGTCCGGTTTCCTTAGTCCCTCTTGCGTCCGGTAGTGAGGCCCTCCTGTACTTGAAATCCCTTACGTCTGAGGTTCCGACCAAGGTAGGAGAGCACGGCATCGTGTTTGTCAATCCTGGTCTTATGTGCGCGGGGGCAGATCTGCAAGACATGATTGTTAGTCTCTTGCGCCATGCACCCCGCGCGACAGAGTCTATCATCGCGTCTCTCTCCGGTTGTTCGAGATCGGGTCGGCAGCGCTCCAATCCTCACACTGCGGCCCACCTCTTCTTGATGTCGTCTGAGGTGGTGTAGGTGCTTCCGTTCTCGGTGAGTCGCAACGTGCACTGGCCGATCTCTTTAGCCAGGTATGGGTCGGAAATGTTCTGTTCACGACGTCCGGGTCCTAATCAAAGTAGACGGTCCCTGCGATGGAGTGGGGCGAGCCACCGTAGGGAAGGAATTTCTAGCCTGCCTTCCGATACAGAGGCATGGAAGTAGCCTACCGATATGTCATTCGGCAAAGCCATCCATTGCACAAAGGCACGCACCATCTTGTCGGCATTGCGGATGTCACTGATGTTAACTCTCGCCAAAACCATGTGATAGTAAATTTTGGGGAGTGCGAAGATCCGCTGTTGTGGTTTGAGTGGTACCTTTGTTAAGCGTTCGAGAAGGGGACTAAGCTGGTTGGTTAGCCGGATCGGTCGACGTCCTTCTGGAGAAAACTTAATTCCTAGATATTTGCAGGAGTCTTCTGGAGAGCGCACGTAATGGCTAACCATTAATGGTGAATGCGCGCTCAGCATCTACTACGGCCCTCCTGCGATCGCCATCGCCGACGATCGAAACCGTGTGGCACTTACTGGTGTTCAGGAGAAGGCCACAAGTCCCCAGGAAGGCAGTTGTTTGGTCGACTAGAAGCTGTAGTCCAACCGGCGAGTCGGCAAGTAGTACTAGATCATCAGCGAAGGCCATAGCACGAACAGTCCTATTGTTATAAGTGGAGCCGCATTCCTGTGGAAGTGAGCGAAGCAGATGATCTATAATCCGATTGAATATCACAAGTGATAGAGGATCCCCCTGCTTCACTCCTCTTGGTACTTTAATCGGCTGTGATGACCAGTTCATGCCCGATATCGTCGTGGTGCTGCTGGCGTAAAGATCTTTGAAGTAGCGGATTAGAAGAGGAGGAAGGCCAGCTGCTTCCGCTGCCTCCATGATAGCACTGTGATCCACGCTATCGAAGGCCTTCGTGAGATCTAGCGTTGCGACGTAGGTGGACTTGAACGTTTGATACCGACTGCGTAGGAGGGCGTCAAGGAGCACGGTGTTGTCCCGACAGCCATCCATCCCGGCTCGAAAGGCTCTCTGCTCATCGTCCATCTCAATCGTGACGTCTATTCTTTGCGCTAGAATCTTGTGGAGAACTCTAGCTAGGGCGGAGGAGATGGAGATAGGTCTGAAGTCTCCTGGCAGAATGGCTTGAGATTTCTTGGAGATGAAGATGGTCCTGGATGCGGTCAGGTGCTTGGGCAGCATTTCGCACCAGAGTATAAGATTGAAAATCCGAGTGATGGTGTCCAGAGGGATGGCTCGGAACTGACGAGCTGTCAGACCATCAGGCCCCTGGGAGACGGCCAGAGACGGTCGTGCTGCTCGGAAATCCTCCGGTTTGATTGGCCTCGCAATTGAGTCATAGATGGAGCGCTGCGTGCACTCCGGTTTGCTGTTAGTTGGCCGCTGCGTGAAGACGGTAGTCCGATATGGCTCCATTACGGCTCTGGCAGGTTGTTCTGCATCCTCGACGTCACCCAGAATACTTTTGATGCATCGCATGCGGTTGGAGCGCTAGTGCCTTTGCGTAGCGACATATTCTCTGCGCCTGGCCTTCCTTCGACTCAGCTGGCATTGAACTGTTGGAGGTGGTCGATGGTTTTGCGAACAAGCTGGGAAGATGTATCGTAGGTACAGAGATATTCACTCAAGAATGGCGCCCTTGGTCGAATTGGTAGCGTCGCATACGATGCCCTGGAGGCGCTCTGCTGAAACCGGTGGTGTTTACTCTCGGTAGATTCTATAAGTATGCAAGCAGAGGACTGGGGGACGGTGAGGAAGAAGCAACCCCCTCTTGTCCCGGCGTCGGCTCCATTCCGTACCTCAGCGATGGTGATGGTGGGGCTCCGCTTCCTGGAAGTTCCCGGTTGGAGAGTTGTTGGACCAGGTTCTTGTATACCGGGGAACGTCGGTGCCGGCTGATGGCTGCCGTGGTTCGATGAAGGAATGCAGAGCCTGGTTGATTGAGCGGACTCGTTGAGTAGTCAGCTCGGCTTCTCGACGAGCGAGAAGGGAGGATTCTTCGACCGTCCAACCAAATGTCCGCCTCCCTGCGATGATTCGTTGATCGTTCCAGGCCGTATGGGCACGTTGATGGTATTGCCCTCTGCCGATGGTCATTTGGAAGCATCTTTCGCACCCCGGAAATTCGGATCAGAAGATGGCGTTGTCCGAAGAAGTTTGAATATTGGGAGAGGTCGCTCGGGCAGACCGGCCTGTGGGTCGACTGCTGTTTTCATCCGAGGCTTGGTTTGTAGTGGTAGGGCCAGCTTAAGACGGCCAGAGGGGTTGGCAGTCCCTGAGGCCCATGTCACCGAGATTTCAATTCATGCCAGGCATGGGCAAGCGTCTCCACTGGGGAGGAGAAGTCACGGTTTACTCTTGGTAGGAGCACCCGAGAGCTTGCTCGCCTTTTCCCTCCTTTTCCGCAACTTTACAGGACCCCGAAAATTCGAAAATCAACATCTAAAAATGCGTGGATTGAAATTCTTATTCCCAGAGCTCTCCTCAGTCGAGGAAAATTCAGAAAAAAACTCCGGTCAGGTGGAGGGAGGATTCGAACGCATGACCCTAGAGTCATGAGACAAATACTCTACCACTGAGCCGAAGCTGCTTCCAAGCAATTAAGCAAAGGAAAAACAGCGAATGAAACCATTCATGAAGAACTCACTGAAATTGAAACATTGAAAATCAAAAATAAATTACTAAAAACATTATACAACGAAATGCAAGAAAAAAATCAATTATTAAACAAATCGTTGACCAAAGAAAAGTGAAAACATTGTGATAAAAACATATGCTAATAAACCAAAAGCCAAAAAGTACCTAAATTAATTATTAAAAAAACAAAGAGCAATAACAATATTGAAATTTTACTATTTATAGTACAAGGATAGAGATTTCATTTAAACCAAAGATGGTTAAAATCGGACAATTCAGTGTAAAATTACATGCATTTAAATCGTCAACCATGACGAAAAACAATGAAAATCTTAAAAATTTCGTGAATTTGGAAAAAAACGCTCGTTTTTGACGATTTTCAAATGCATGTAACTTTGCACTGAATTGTCCGATTTTAACCATCTTTAGATTAAATGAAAGCTCTATCCTTGTACTTTAACTAGTAAAATATACAAATTCTTTGACATACTTGAAATGTTAATATTGTTTGATGATTGATGACTACTTTTCGTCAATTTTTTCGCATAATGTTAAATTCCCATAAGAAAAATTGATTTGACGATAAAAGGGTGTCACAAGGCCGTTTTCTTTGGTAAAAAGTTCTTATCGTCTGTCCTACGACCCATAGAACAGTTTGGAACCAGTTTAGGGCAAAGTTTCCGAAGAATTCCACATGTATGGTCTGTTAGATCATCAGTGCCTCTTTACGTATCACCTCCACATTTGTACTAAGTTTTTTCTTTAAAATGATCTCTTAGTATAGGTAATATAACCTGCTATCTTACTAACCTGGTTGTTTTCATATTTTTACCAATACAAAATAATTGAACAAAAGCTTTTTATTTTATTTATGATCAAAGTTATCATATACACATGATATTTTCTTCATTAACACAAGAGTTTTGGATTTGACGGTTCAAACACTTAAAACGCTGAGAATCTATCCTATTTTTAAACCAGCAATAAAAACCAAAAACTTCCATCCAATTTTAATATTTAAAAGTTTCTTTAATTTCTTA
>JAWWEQ010049785.1:0-12811 GCA_035583055.1 Torymus tubicola
GCATACTGTGTTCATATACACGGGCGATGACCTAGGCAGGCGCCAACGGTGAGAGCCGACGAGGGCACAGCCTTTCGGCGTGCTCCTCGTCACATATTATATACTGTTTTTTTTTCATCCGAGGTATTGGAGAATACTATACATCAAATTCAGATACATAAAGCCGTTCTCGAAAAGTGATGATTTAAAAAAAAAAGTGAAAAAAATTTTAACCTCAAACATCTCCGCAATTTATGGATCAATCCTTCTGCACAAGGAGCTGTCTCGATGGTATACAAAATCTACTCCTGGAAAGAATTTCAAAGTGACTGTGCGACGTTTCGTTGACCACCAATCTCAAACTGGGTAGGGTTGGATTGGGTTGGATTGGGATATCTTCATTTCTCCCTTCTAGTCACCTCCGTTTTATCAATCTAGCTTTCATTATCCAGTAGTGGAAAAATTTATTTAAATAAATTTTGCTCATTTTACGATTTGGTGTTTCTTTTTGGTAACGAAAAAATATTAAGGAACTGTACCCCCCTGCGTGCCTCCCTACGCTCGACATACCAACCCCCCCCCCGCTCCGCGCTTCGCTCGTCACATGTAAAAACTTCGTTTTTACGTTATAGCCACAACCGCATTACTCAATAGTGCCATCTAATTTCGTTCTTTTTCAAGTTTTTTTTATTAATACTTAATATGACTTTACTTTATGTAGAAATGTTAATTTAAAAAATTCATGATTTTTTTAATTCTGTGTGTTAACAAATTTAAATTTCTGTGGATTTCACACATTTTAAATTTCTTTTATAAGTTAAGTTGCATGAAATCAATTTTATAATTTTGATAAGAACGAAAAATCATCTATTTTCATCAATTTTAAATATTTAAAATCGCGTTTACCACAAAAAGCGATAATTTTCGGTAATTTTGATTTTTAGAAAAATAAATAAGTAAATAAATAAAACACAAAAATTGAATAGTACTTTATATATTCTTATATGATATAAAATTTAAAAAAAACCAACCAGATTCGTTTAATTTTCCGACGGTTAATCTAGAAACTCGATTACATACAAACGTACAAACTTCTTTATTTTAAATTAACGTTTAAATTAAAAAGAAATACTGATTCTATTTAAAATTAATGCCCAAGCCGGCGCGGTTATCGTCGGCTGTTAGTGTCACTGCGACTGTCGGGCGCCCCTTCTCACTCCCCTGACCATCGTACTGTCTCTCTAGCCCATGTGTAGAGCGCGAACCGTTATCGACGTTGGACTGACCGTCACTCCAGCGCGCATATATACGCTTCAAAAGCTAGATGTGAGGATTTTCTGCTGCCGACCATGAAGTTCTGGTCAAGGATGATCTTGAGTTTTCATCGTTGTGTAGTGTAGTGAGCGTCTCTCTCTTTTTTTCTCTTTTTCGCCCATGGGCATGTACGTGGCGCAATCGCGCAACAGTTATCGATGCCGTATACCAACCGGCGTTCGAACGTACGCGCGTTTGAAGAGCTACACCGATTGAAGTACGTATGCTAGATGATCATACCAGTTGCTCTGGTTCATGTGAGGATCTTCCGCTACCGTCCACGAGGTCCTCTTCGAGATTGATTCTGAGTCTTCGTCTGTGTCGTGCTGCGAAAGTGATCCTCTTCGAGGTTATGTTATTGAGAGATGGTCAAATGTAAACATAGGTGATACGAGTGTTCTACTGTCAACACCAAAAAAGGAGAAGAGATCAGTACACATACTGTATTTATATAAGTTGTAACGGGGTAAGGTTCTACACACGTAATAAACTCTTACGAGGCACTTACTGTGGGTTCTACGTCGAAGAAACCCGGTTGTCCGGCAGTTGGGAGTGGCACAAGGGACGAACACTGGCCTTACGCTTGCATTGTAGAAAGCTTAAGCCTCTTTCTACTCGAGCACCCCTTGCTCGATGGCACTGCGGCCAACTCCGTTGCGATAATGATCGGCTGCTGGTTACACCTAGCCTTACCTGCTAGCAGCCGGTTCTCCCGTACAAAGCCGCGGCTTTCAAACAGCGACTATGTCTCTCTCTCTCTCTCTCTCTCTCTCTTTCTCTCTCTCTCTCTCTCTCTCTTTCTCTCTCTCTCTCTCTCTCTCTCTCTCTCTTTACCTTCCCGTTACCGTTGCTCCTCCAGGAGTCGATGCCCTCGGCTAGCTGCAGCTGAAAAGGACAGAGGGCGGTATTCGGGAAAGCATGCACGGGTCGGGCAATCTAAATAAAAACGCGTGACTCGAGATGCAACATGAAACCAGAATGAAATTTTATTCAAAGAGAATTGTCAATTATAATTAATGCGCGTAGGCCGAGACTTTTCCGCTTGTCGATACTCGCAGTCGGCTTCGACGAACGAAAGCAAGGTATTCGGCCCAGACTGCCGTAGTCACCTCACCGCGACGTGTACGCACGCAACAATAAGTAATTATCTCGAAGTCATACGTGACTTACTCAGGGCTACTCGGTCATCCCGAAACGTCTTGGTTGCTGTGCCGGCGGGGATGGAGTTTCCTCGCTGTCCCCGTTGATTCCTTCCCTTCCGGCGATTCTGCGCCCGGCTGTTTGTTGACCCGCTCGCACATTGTTCCGCCGGGTTGCTACCAGTGGAGGCACGACACGGCCGTTCTTTACCATACACTCTCTATCTCGCTTTTCAAAAAAACTCTCGCGCACCTGTTGCTTCGTGTAGGGGATTCACCGTTCTATCGGTCATCAAGATGGCCGCGCTCTCCGGCTCAGTGCTCGGTCATACTTTGACTTCCGTCGCGCGCCGTCCGATGGCTCTCGCAGTACCTTTCGCCCGCGGTCGCGCACGCAATTTGAATCCCATTACAGATCCAAACATTATATACAAATGCCTGTTACACCCCCCACCAAGATTTGACGTCCCCCGGACGTTACATCTGCAAAAGGGGAGGGCGCGGTAATGATCCGGAACTACATAGGTTGGTTGAAATTTCTCCTTATTATAAATGTATGTACATGGCCTCAAGGACGGGCCCGTGCGGGTTCAACGAGGCGGGTGGCGCTCACGATCCGGGCAGCGGCGGGCGATCTTCACTCCAGGCCGACCGCACACCGGGCAGTATCGGATTTTAGCGGCCGGCGCGAGAGTCTTGCCCAGCGTTTCTGCCAGGCGCTCTAGGACCGCCTGTTCCTCTTCTTGCCGCCGCGCCCGGACCCGCTCTAGTTCGGCGCTTCCCGTCTTCACCGTTCGTCCTCTTCGGCACGTTATTCTTGCCGAGTCGTGGATCTGTAGGCGACCCAGTCGGCAGTGTGGTGGAGCTCTTCTCTCTTATCCGTCACCCGCCGCCACCAACTATTCGCTGCCGCGGGACGTTATGGGATGGTCCTCCATCCACACCTCAAATTCGGCGAAAAGCGCATCCCTGGCGCCCTGGCACTGGCGGTCCATCGCCCGGATCCGCCCTAGCGCCCCCTCCATTTCATCCTACGAGGAGGCCCGCGTGGGAGTGCTCTCTTCCGTCTGTGTGCCGCTGTCGCAGGACGGGCGCACTATGGGGAACAGTGAAAGATTTTGTGCCAAAATCAATTAACTTTTGATCTAAATGAGATATAAAGGTGATCAACGTCTCAAATTGAATAATACTGAAAATACATAAAAATAATTTTTTGACCCTAAAAATCGACGTTGAATTGCTAATTTAAAAAAAAATTCTTACTCGTAAATATAACGACCTGAAAACTTTTATCATTTTTACTTATTGACTATGTAACATATAAATCGTGGCTGCTAAATTGATTTCAAAGTGACCTTAAAATTTGACCTCAAACTTAAAATCAGGGACATCATCTGAAAACTACCACTAAACTCTTCAACTTTTGTATTGAACATTTTTCTTGATCGGAAATTATTGCATGGATTAAAATAAAACACCTTATACATGTTAAATAAGCTGGAAAAGCATCATCTATTGCTTTTCCTTTAAATCAGCGATTCCCATGCTAATTTCACTTACGTATTTGCATTCAGCATATCAAAGTTTATATAAAAAATGCGTCACCTATAAGATAAAAGTGTTTAGGTCGTTATACTTATGAGTAAGAAATTTTTTTAAAGTTCAACAGTGATTTTTAGGGTCATAAATTTTTTTTATGTATTTTCAGTATTTTTCCAGTAAAGTAAATTACATTACCTTCAATTCGTGACATTGATCGCCTTTCTTTCTCATTTAGATCAAAAGTTAATTGATTTTGACACTAAATCTTTCACTTTTCCCCATTATGCGGCGCCGCTAGTGGCTCCCTGGGTTGGGTCACCGGAACGCCCGGGCTCGCTCGAGCCGCGTCCAGGTCCCCCTCGGCCCACTCGACGATGGTGGATGGCTCTCGCAGCCGCTCCAGTTGCTCTTCTCGCACGTCTTTCTGGCGCTCTCCGAGGAGATGGAGCGCCGCAAGGACGGTGCCTTCTACGACTGGGCCCAGGTTGAGACCGATGATCCCGGTCAATGCGCGCTCGTGCGCGTCCACTGGTACTTACACGACCTGCAACAAACAAAAGGACGTTTTGGATGAGGTGGGAGATTGGGACGTAATTGCTCAAGGACACGCGCACAGTCAGGGCACGGACACAAATCCTCGGAGGGGTCGGTAGGCAGGGCTACGTTTTGCAGGGACGACCGCGTCCCCGCTTTGGTGGGAGAGGGACAGTGAGCCCCGCGGGTGATTGCTGGGGCGTCCTGCCTCCCACAAGTCGCGCTCCGGGGGGCCTTCCAGGTCCTCTTCTTAGAGGGATTGGCGCGAGCGGCGGTGCCGAGAGATCGAATGGGTCTGCCACCACTTCTCGATCTCTCGAAGCCCCGCCGGGTAGCATCCTTAGAAGGAATATCCGGAGGCTCACTCATCGGTGCCTCTTCCGGGAGATCCTCCTCTTCCGACTCTTCGGGCGTTATTTCATCCGAGTGGTAGGGCTTCAGCTGTTCTGCCGCTACCACCTCTTTCACTTGTCCCCCGTCGCCCACCAGCCGGTATGTATTCCAGCCAAGGACGTCCGTTATCAAATACGGACCTTCGAATTTCGGCGCTAGCTTCGCCGCGACGCCCTTGACGGCTGATGATAACTTCTCTTCCACACTCGATCGCCCGCTTTGAAGTTTGGCTCCCGCCGGCCGGCGTCATAGTATCCGGCCTGGCGTTGCTGAGCTTCTCCCGCTCTAGCTGCCGCTTCCTCGTGCAGCTGTGGAAGAGCTTCCATCCGCTCCTTCCACCGAGCCAAACTCTCCTCTTGAGCCGGGGTATCTGCCGCTACCTCCTGCTGCCTCCGCAGGGTGCCAGGTGGCTCTGGTTGCTTCCCATAGAGTAGCAAGGCTGGACTCATCCCCGTAGAACTCTGCTCAGCCGTATTCATGGCGAAGAGAAGTTCCCGAACCTTCTCATCCCATATGCTATGTCGCTCCTTGAGGTAGGAAGTGACCATAGTCTTAAGTGTATGGTCAGCGCGTTCCACGGGATTGGCTTGCGGTTGGTATGTGGGAGTGTGGGTGTGATATACACATTGAACTCTGTGCCGTATTCTGACAGGAGGACTTCTGGGCAACCGAACCGAAGGATGATCTTCTTGTTCAGTTTCCCTACCACGGTCTTAGCATTTGCCTTGCGTATGGGGGAGGCTTCCACCCACCTGGTGAAAAGGTCTTGGAATACCAGTATGTATTCAAAACCTTTGGAGGTGCGAGGCAGCGGTCCAATAATGTCAGCCACCACGACCTGCCATGGTCGATCAATTACTGGACGACCCATGAGGTCGGCTGAGGTCGGCTCTTTCTTCTACCTTGAACCGCTGGCACGTCTCGCAGTTTCGTATACACTCTTTGACCTCCTTATATTAGCGTGGCCAATAATACCGCAGCGCTACCCTAGCTAAGGTCTTCTCTCTGCCGAGATGTCCAGCGGTTGCGTCGTCGTGGCATTCTTTCAGCACCTCGTGACGATACTCTTCTGGTACGACCAGTTTCCCAGTATCTTCATCGTCTCCGAGGGCTGAGTCTACCTCCGGGTTTGGACGGTAGCGATAGAGGTTTCCGGCTACGAGTTTGTAGGTAGGGTAGTCATTTGGTCTCTCTTTCACCTTGGCGCTCCACTCTCGATACCACGTGTCCGCTGACTCTGTTGCCCAGGATATCGCTGCAACGTCTAACTCTACCTGTTATCTATTACAGTTTACTTATATAGAATGGTGAATCACTCGATACTCTGGTATATATGTAGTAATATAAAATCGTTTATTAATACAAGTATATTACAGAATTCTATATGAACAACGGATCATATGTCACAACTCCTCCCGGTTTAAGAGGTCGATTCACCTTCGCTCCTGGGCTCTCTCTTCGATCGACGTAAAGGCTCATTCTTAAGAGCTACGTTTATTATCTGATCTTTATGTCGCTTCCAAATTTTATCTGGTCCTATTTTTACATCATACGTAGAAGGCGATAACTGTCTTACAATAGTACCTTCTATTTTCTTATCGCCTTTATCATAATTGTTAGTTAAGATGGTATCTCCTTCTTCGAATGAAACGATACGCAATAAATCAAAGCGTGTGCGAAGTTCGCGCTTGTACATTAGATAAGCAGGACTTTTACCTGTCGTGCTGTGTGAAACGCTGTGGTAATCGAACAGGAATATATTAATTGCGTCTTCAAGCGCTCTTCTCCCCTTTATAATTTTTTTGACTTTATCCTTAAATATTCCTACAAAATTTTCGGCCACTCTATTTGTAGCCGGATGATACGGCGGCGAAAATGTGTGCTTAATGCCTAACTTTTTCAAATAACCTGTGAATAATTCACTCGGAATTGTGGCCCATTGTCAGTAACAACGAGATTCGGGAGGCCGTGACGTGCGAATTTTCGCGACTAGCTTATCTGCCTTTGTATTATTCTGAAAATCGATTATTTCCGGTCACTTTGAGTGCGCATCAATTATGACTAACATCATATAACCAATAAATGGTCCTAAAAAATCGCAGTGAATACGGTTCCACGCTTTGTCTGGCCATGGCCATGGCGTTAATGGTACGTTTTGCGGTTTTTTCCGCTCTTCTAGACAAATTGTACATGATTTTACCAATTTTTCGATATCGTTATCTATACCTGGCCACTATACGTAAGAGCGCGCAAACATTTTTATTTTTACTATACCTAAGTGCGATAAGTGTAATTCTTGTAGTATAGTAGGCTGCAGTGACGCTGGTACAACGATTCGATGATTATTTTTTGAATAATACTTTTTTTCTTCCTCAGATAATTTATTGAATCCCGGCCAACCATTGGTCACGTATAATATTATTTTATTCAGTACTGCGCACTTCAGCGTTTCCGCGGCTACGATTTTACAATCCAAGACTTCAAAATTACTCTTAATATAATTTATGGTGTAAAGTCTGTTTCAAAAATATCAGTATCGTCCTCGATAGGAAGTCGTGAAAGTGCGTCACAATTACCATTATCTTTAGATTTTATTGTCTTGATTGAATATTTAAATCCCGATAGGAAATACGCCCATCGTTGCAACCTACTTGCAGCTATTAGTGGAATACCTATATTAGGTCCGATAATGCGCTTCAATGGTTCATGGTCTGTCCTTAGAATTATTTCTTTTTCGAAAATATAATCGTAAAATCTCTTAAACCCGAATACGATGGCTGCTGCTTCTTTGTTAATTATTGCGCGATGCATTTCTTTTTTTCGGATTCTTTTTGAAGCGTATGCGATTGGACGCTCCGAACCATCTTTATATTTATGCAAAATAATCGCGGACAGGCCATAATGCGATGCATCGCATGCTAATATAATTTGTTCGTTCGGATCATAGTGCGCGAGAACGCGGGGAGAAATGAGCTCTTCTTTAACTAAATTAAAGGCTTCTTCGCATATAGGGGTCGAGATAAATTCCTTGTTGTTTGCACAATCGTAGAGGGCCTTTAATTTATCTGCTTTATGATCTAAGAAACAACCGTTAAAATTAATAAGTCCCAGTAAAGAGAGTAATTGTTTTGCATTCTCTGGCTGTGGTGCCTCTACGATAGCTTTTACCTTCGAAGCCGATTTATGCAATCCGTTTTTATCAATGGCAAATCCTAAAAGCTCGATTTTATCTTGCATTATTTTACATTTCTCCGCGCGTACTCGCAATCCGCCTGCTTGCAAACGACTGCATACTTTTCATAAATTTTGTTTATGTTCTTCGTCAGTCTCGCCCGTTACATAGATATTATCTGGATAAGCAATGGCGTTTTTAACACCGCGAATACTATTTTCTATAAACATTTGAAAATCTCCCGGGCAAGTACATACGCCCTCCTGCATTTTCGTATACCTATACAGCCCTAAGTGCGTACTACAGTTAAGCATTTTTGACAACTTTCCTCAACAGCGAATTGCATATACGCATGCTTAAGATCAAGTTCCGAGTATTTTTTACCGCCTTGCATTGCATGAAATATGTCCTCGATACGCGGCAACGGATATTTATTAATAATCACATGAGGGTTCAGAGTCAATTTGAAATCTCCACATATACGTATACTGTTATCACTTTTTAAAATGGGTACGATAGGCATGGCCCATTCACTCATTTCTACGGGTACTAAATGTCCCAAATGCACTAAACGTGATATTTCGTCTTCGATTAGCGGTTTCATCGCGTAGGGAACATGTCTCGCTTTTAGGGCTACTGGTTTTACGTTTTCATTCAAATAAATGACTAATTTGCCTTTATTAAATAATCCCGGAGTTTCACTGAACAACAAATTAAATTTGCTTACCAATTGATCACGTATACTTACAGTATTTAAATTTTGTAACGCATTGCTATTTACAGACTTTTTTATATATTATACTTAAAGGCCATGACCCGGATGCTGCCAACCAATGTCTCCCTATAAGCGGCGGTCCCCTACCGGGTAATATGAAACATTCTATATCCAGTGTTTTATTATTTAGCGTTACTCGCAAGTTTTCAAGCGAACCTACTGGATTTAGTATGTTTTTTACATAATCCTCTAAAAAATGCTTCGTATCCGTAAGTTTCAATTCTTTAAAATATTCATTTTTAATTTTTTCAGACAATACTGTTGCATATGCACCTGTATCAATTTCCATTTTAATCTCTTTAGAATTTATTATAACATCCAAAACCATCGGATCCGCAATTGAATAATTCGCATTACTAAATTCTCTGTCAAAACGTGTACATACATCATTTTTATAATCCGCAAGACTTAAGTTTAAAGAAAAAAATTCGTACTTTTTGTATAAATCGCTTACGCTACTTAAATTTTGGTCCGCTGATTCCGCCTGCGTCCTTTGTTCTTGTAGAAATTTTACCTGCTCCTGCTCTGAAGTTTTTCATTCTACATGCTTGCTCCAAGTGTCCTTTCTTCTTACAGTAATTACATGACTCAAAACGATAACGACACTGATTGGCCATGTGGTTCGGCTTGCCACAACAATAACACGCATAACCTTCCTTAGTCATTGGTGCTTGCAGCTTTGGAATTTGTTATTTTGTTGGCCTTGACCCGTGGAAGTAAAGGCATAAACTGATCGCTCATGCTGCAAAATACCCTTGTCTAACACTTTGTGCGATCCGTCCGCGTTTAGGAGAGCTTTTTCTCTTGCTCCTGCTTCCGTATATGCCGTATCGAATATTAAGTCACTTTTTTTAAAAAGCTCTACTCTCGTCTCGTGCTCTCTTAATCCACAGATGAATTGATCTCTCAGTGCTGTCATGAGCTGATCCTTAAAATTACAAGTCAAAGCTAATTTTTTTAACCTTGCAGCGAATTCTGCTATTGATTCGGTTTTCTCTTGCTTTGCTTGATTGAAATTACATCGTTCCATAACTTCTGACGGAGCTGGATTTAACTGATCTTGCATGAATTTCTTTATTTCGTCGTACTTTAAATTAATAGGTCTCTTTGGTGCGCATAAGCTTTTAAGCAACTTATATGCATCTTCATCGAATTTAGTCAACGCAGTAGCCGCCTTTTTATCCTCGGCGACATACTTCGCTGCGAAGTAAATTTCCTCCAGCGTTTTCATTTTTGCTATTAGTTCTACTAATAGCGAGCCGACTTCTCTGGGCAGCCGGAACTCTTGCCCGTCGCTCGCCAGGAGACTTAGCATATCTCCTGGCTGCGTATCTTCTCTTACATCTTCCACTCTGGTCGTCGCTGTACCTTCTTCCTTTCTTCCCTCTTGCCGTTGATTGCTACTGTCGTCATCCTCGGCCTCTCGTACTCTTGTTTCGGCCGGGATCTCTGGTGTTGGTGGGTGTTGGCGCTGTTGTATGGCCTCTACCGTAGTTCTTCTTATTATTTCCTGGATGCTCTCGCTCGCCAGGATCCTTACAATCGGGTGGACCTCCCACGCCGTCGTTTGTGTGAAGAATCCATCGTCTTCCGCGATGATCCTTCTTAGCAGCTCCTCTCTGAGTGCTATTCTCTTTTCTATTCTCTGATCGGAGCTTGCCTCCAGGAAATTTTCTGGCGCATAAATGCCCAACACCCACTTACTCAGCCTGCCCATCTGGCTGAATAGGGTGCCCTGTCGCTTCATTTCCATGTGCGACAGGTATTTATTGATCTCATTACAAGATAACGACAACACCCAATCCTGTATCGCCTCTTCCACGACTGACGATAATTTAGTGTTGAGTGTGTGCAAGGGGATTCTTGTTAATCTCCCAATTACTCTATGTGCTTTTGCACTGTCAGTGGTATCCTTCACCAGGTACCTACTGGATAACCACTGACTCTCACCACGCGCTTTTCTAGCTGGTGATTCGGATCTTCTACGCTTTTCTCAGTTAACGGGGATGAAGTGACGCCTCGCTGTCCCCGTTGGGTTTCGCTGAACCTACTTTCCTCTACTTCGCCTCTTGTTTGAAGATTATGTTGCTCTTTTCGTTTGCGCAAACGTTTTCCTACGGTGCGCAAACGAATTCAGTTGTGCGTAAACGAATTCAGCTGTGCGCAAACGATTTCAGTTCTGCGTAAACGAATTCAGCTGTGCGCAAACGATTTCAGCTGCGCAAACGATTTTAGCTGTGCGCAAACGATTTCGCGAGATTTTGGGCCTTATTTGTAGTTTTTACGCGACTGGCGTATGTTTTCCGACAATTAATACTTGCGCCAACCTATTTGGCGTACGAGCAAACGATTCCGCACAAAAAAAAACGAAATTTCCGTTTTCCGCCCACTGCGCATGCGCGGCACGACAATTTTTGTGTGTGTCCGTTCACTACTCGCATGCGCAAACGATTCCGCTTGTTAAACAGAAATTTCAATTTTTGCGAATGCGTCCACTTCCTGGAAGGGAGCGTAAACAAATTCGCGATAGTGATTTTTCACTTTTTATTTTTGGCTTCTGCGCATGCGCGTGGCCAAAATCGATGTGCACGCGATAAGGCCGCCCCCTCGCGCAAACGTTTGTGCCACTTTATTAAAATTTTTTACAATATCCTCTGAGCAACATATTTCCTCCGGTGTGTACGTCTGCTGTCGACGGCAAAGAGACAGCGCTGAAAATAAAACCCTAGCTAGACACAACACAAATAAATAATAAATAATTAATAAATAATTAATAATAATATTTAGTACGTTGATCCTAACTACTCTCTTTGTCGTCCTCACTAATTACTTCAACAATGCTCGGCCTTAACAAGCAATGTTCCTCACTACTGGTACGTGCAGGCCGGTTATTATACCTCCAAACAAGGTTAGAAAGCACCAGTTAGTTGCCCTTGCACGCATTCTATAAATATTCGCAATCAACGCAACGCGAGTCTCGACCTACTTTTCACGTCAAAGATTAAAAAAATTAAAAAAAATTTTTATATCTCGAATTATTTGAGACCCGTGCTTAAAGCTTAAAAAACCATTAGTTGGGCGCCAGTTGTAACGGGGTAAGGTTTTACACACGTAATAAACTTTTACGAGGCACTTACTGTGGGTTCTACGTCGAAGAAACCCGCAGAAGAAAACCTCTTTCTACTCGAGCGCCCCTTGTTCGATGGCACTGCTGTCAACTCCGTTGCGATAATGATCGGCTGCTGGCTACACCTAGCCGTTCCTGCAAACAGCGGCTATGTCTCTCTCTCTCTCTCTCTCTCTCTCTCTCTCTCTCTCTCTCTCTCTCTCTCTCTCTCTCTCCGTCTCTCTTACCGTCCCCTTACCGTTGCTCCTCCAGGAGTCGATGCCCTCGGCTAGCTGCAACTGAAAAGGGTAGAGGGCGGTATTCGGGAAAGCATGCACGGGTCGGACAATCTAAATAAAAACGCGTGACTCGTGATATAAATTGAAACCAGAATGAAATTTTATTCAAAGAGAATTGTCAATTATAATTAATGCGCGTAGGCCAAGACTTTTCTGCTTGCCGGTACTCGCAGCCGGCTTCGACGAACGAACGCAAGGTATTTGGCACGCACTGCCGTAGTTACCTTACTGCGAGGTATACGCACGCAACAATAAGTAATGATCTCAAAGTCATACGTGACTTACTCGGGGCTGCTCGGCCATGAACGACCGGAACGTCTCCGTTGCTGTGCCGGCGGGGATGGAGTTTCCTTGCTGTCCCCGCTGATCCCTCCCCTTTCGCGATTTTGCGCCCGGCTGCTTGGTGACCCGCTCGCACGTCGTTCCGCCGGGTTGCTACGAGTGGAGGCGCGACACGGCCGTTCTTTACTATTCTTTATATGCGCTACTGAAAATCACTGAGGACATCAGATCCGGCCTAGACAGAAAACTTATCACCATAGCTTTGCTATTTGACTT
>JAWWEQ010049786.1:0-12809 GCA_035583055.1 Torymus tubicola
ATATATATATATATATGGATACCAAGAACGGTTACATATAAACGTCTGTGGAAATTGTTTAAACAAGCAAACATTGTATATAGCAGTGTCGATGGTTTTTGGAAACCGTTAAAATAATTATTATACGGCCATACGTGCGAGGGAAAGGTTTGTTTTGAAATAGTCGCGTGTTTTTCTCATCGATGCGTCAGGGATTCGTAATAACGCGGTCGGTAAGGTCTTTGCCTGTGTTGTATACGTATAGCGGCAACGGCCTATTCTTCGAAATCGCGGCCTTTGGGCAATTCTCAAGCGGCAAGCGAATAAACCTTATCGGTGTTTTGTGCGTGGATAGATATAGTGGTAGTCTCGTTGTGGAGGAAATGTTGGAAATTTCACGGTCTATAGAGGTACTGAATCATCGTCGACCCGATAAATGTCTGGTTGGTAATTCACTTCGGACCGTGATAAAGTATACGCAGCAAGGAATGTCGGGTTTTGATTGTCTGTCACAATAGTTCTTACGTTGTTGTGAAGATATTATTCATGCTGTTGACGCCCTATGATTCAAAATAATATAATTAATGTATAATGTCAATACATTACAAGTAACTGGTAGATTTTTTATTATATTTAGTGGGATTTTATGTGGCTCTCAGAATGTTGACGATTTATTCAATTGTAGTAGAGGGAGAGTATATTTAACTTAATAAATTTTTTTTAGAATGTTTTGTGTAATTTAAATTAGGAATTAAATGAAAATTTTTTTAGCTTACTTTAAAATTTTTTTAATCTTCTACAATTGTGAATGGAAACGAATTATTTTAGAAATTAATCAAATATATCTAAAACATGTTAGAAAATTATTTGTATTGTTTAAGGAATATATTTTATTTCATATTCGTAAGTTATTCAACATGGTAAGAAATAATACTTGTTGAAAAATCAATTTCTTACTATTGATTTACAATTTGTGACGTCGATAAACTGTAAGTTAAGAAATTCCAATTTGTTGTGAAAATTAAATGCATTGTAATACTTAAAGGTACATGATTTAGATGAATCACATTATAATGTAACATTATATATAATAATTTATGTTTTATTCTCTGGGTTTTCACCGCTCTGAGATGATTTATATTATGTTAACTTTTGTCTGATTCGTGAAACTCTGACGTAAAGTTTTAAATAATGCCATGCATATTTCATATTTTGCAATAGACAAAATGATAATATTGACTTTCACAGTCATTTTTTTTTTTTTTAATAATATTGACTTTTGCAGTCATTTTTTTTCATTTTTTTCTCTTTTAGCAAGCTATTTTTCGCGTTTTACCTCATTGGTAAAAATATTTATTTTATATTTATAAATACGTAATAAACCAAATTACGAGTGCTTAAAGCTTTAGCAAACAAGTGCAATAACTCAAAGTCAAATGAAGACAATAGTAAAATTTTACGTAGTTGACAACGTATGTTGTTTTGTATAAAAGATCCTTAGTGATCGTACTGTTAATATTACTACAATAAATGTAAACTTACTAACTCTTACTAACGTGTTAACGTAGCGTAAAAATGAAATCAGAAATTTTTTATATTTACATGTTTATATTGCATTTCATTATTCCACAAAATGGAGCAACGAGTGGTAATTTACATCAAGACATGAAAGAGAAGGATCGTTTATGGAAATCATTTGTAGGTATTTTATTAGTTTTCTATTTTTGAAGAGATATTATTAAGCACTATAACTATTGTTGTTATTATTATTAGGAAATCATAATAAAAAATTGTTATACCAAATATTTTGGAAACTTAATTATGATTGGTAATTGGACTTCAGTAGAAAGTAATGTTTTGAAAGTAGTTTTTCTTAATTCGATTCCAGTTAATTTAGTAGCAGTTAATGATCACACTATTTTCCATAATCATCAACGTTTCCGAGGACTCTGTAAAATAAACGAAACTGTCATTGCCACAAAATGTAAACCTGCGACAAACGTTACTATTGTCGTTTTGTCAAACGTAACCCTTGTAAATATTTTAACAAATTTAAAAGGATCAATTTGGTGGAATAATCAGGCATATTTTTTATTGATTAACACAGATTCTCATAACGGATGTAGGTCTGCGAGGCAGTTCTTGAAAATTATTTGGGATTTTAAAGTTCTGTCTGCCCTGTATTTTTGTAGAAATAAAGAAGGTCGTGTAATCATATACAACTTTAATCCTTATGCCCGTTTAGGTTCTGAGTTTTGGAAAGTAGTGGACGACTTCAATGAAGAAAGCGAACGTTGGACTTTGCTTCAATTTCATGATAATAAATCACAATTTCATGATAGTTCAATAAGAAAATGCAACGTCTTTAACATCGATAAAACCAAAAATCTTTATCAATATAAAGTTAGACTGGGAGGTATAAAATCATTGCAGGTTGCAATACCAAAAAACCCTCGATTAGGTTTCGCAGATTATGGTAATATAGATTATAAAGTATTTGACGTTGTATTAGAGAGGCTGAACGCACGAGCAACTTTAAAATATTATAAAAGATTCGGTTTCATCAGTAAAAATGGACCTACGGGATTTTTAAAGGACATACAGTTGGGTACAATAGACTTCCTAACGATCGAAATGTTGATGCGTGATTACTGGAAACTCATGACGTATCCTGCTACTACTAACGGAGTCTGTATAGTGGCGAAAGTACATCACTTATCAATTGCTCAAAAATTTTTATCTATCTTTATAAATGAAGTTTGGTACTGTCTTATCGGCACAAGCATTTTATCTATCATAACTCTCAAATACATCTTTAGTCTATCTTTCATCGCATCATTTCTAGAATTCCTACGAATGTTCATCGCTAACTCAACACTCAGATCTCCAACAAGCCTACGAAGCAAATTTTTGCTCTTGAATATCTTATTTCTTATTTTTCTAATCAATGCGTATATCCAAAGTCAGTTAAGTTCTGTTATGACAGGTCCTGATTCAATTCGACTTATTGACTCATCTCATGATCTCATCCCATTAAATCTACCGATATACAGTGAACCTCATCATCGAGACTTGGCATATCCTTTACAGCTGCGCGAACGCATTCAAGTGATTCCTGATATTCGAGTATGTTTAAAAAGACTGGGTAATGGTGATGACTTGATTTGTTTGGTGCACTACGACTTACTGAAGGCTTTTCAATACTTGAATAACGAAATTTATCGGGCAAAAAATAATTTGGTCAATAGACCAATAGCGTATACTTTTGTCGAGGACTGGCCTTTAACGTCAAAAGTAAATTCTCTGTTGACTGATATTAATGAAGTTGGAATATTCACATTTTATATGAATTATAACCTGAAAAGAGATGAGGAAACTACCGATAATGTCATTGACTTGAAGGAAATGAAATTTTGCTTTTTGTTTTTCTACTGGAGTTGTATTTTATCGATAATCATGTTTTTGATAGAACTTATTATTGTTCGACTTAAATCGTGCGTAAATTTTTTTGCAAAGAACCATTGGCTAGCACTTCCATATCAAAAGAAAGTAATGAAAAGAAAGTGAAGGCCAATCATCAGATCTTTCATTTTATTATAGAATACGTGATCGTGTTAGTTATAATGAGTTTCGTGTAGTGAATTAATCGTCGAAAATATAAAAATCTTAAAAACTTTTATTGATGTGAATTTAAAATATCATTAACGAGTATCATTATTATTTTACACTATCTTTGTTGCAAATTATCTATGCTTCTCAATTGTGAATTATTAATAAAGACTAATTATTAATAATTATTCTGTAAAACACTGGTGTTTTGTATTCGCAATAACTGCTTGAAATTGTGATTAGTATAAAATAATGGATATAAAATATGAAACTATAATATAGAGTAACAGAGAGCCAAATCACTCTTTCAAACTTAGTTGAAGTTTGTAAAGGAAGCTAAGTGCATCATATAAAATAATCATTTTTCAATTACGATTATAATTCAAATTATCAAAAACTTACATATTTCATTTACAATCCAGGTTTCCGCTTCTGCGGCTGTGACACTTGATGATGCGTCTGTGCACTTGGCTCTATCCTCGCCGATTCGATGCGACCAGGAACACTCGGACTTGATGTCAACTCAGCACACGATGTTAAACTTTCCGAACTCCAGGACGTCGTGCATAATGATTGCGTCGAGCACTTGGACGAAGTGCTACGACACGTGGTTCGCACAATTTGCCGACCACGTGGAGGGTTACATGATTTTGACTGTTTTCGGGTGTTCTTTTTGTTGGTTCCGCAATAACGTCCCTTTGGTTTCCCAGCACATGGGGATGAGCAGTCGTCTGAACTAATTGATTATTATAATTATGTAGACAATATGACTGCTAAAGTAATTTAGTACATTATTATAGGTGCAGTTTCGTTGCGGTAGAAAACAGTATTAATTATAATGTGGAATTTTAATGGGATACAGCGATATCTCTATAAAAATAATTTCTCGAGAATGTGGAAAATTATCAGCTTCTAAGATTGTTCGAATATCTGAACGCAATAATATGTTTTCGTGAGGCTATATAAATTAAGGAAAATTTCTGTAACTTCAACGTTTCAAGACAACAATTTAAAGCTATTTAATGTTTTCCGAGTATCGCCATGTATACACTGTTTGGTGTTAATCAACATAATATCATCGTATCTATTCAATTAAGCAATCATTAAACGCTATACCTGTAATTAATGACATCAGCATTTAATGGACATCTCAATTCCCAGCACGAGCACTCCGATGGGCATAATTCAGGCAACACCCTTTTTATAATCTGCAAATGATAAATACGTAATCGCGTTCGTCACTTATGAATTATTTAAAGAAAAAAAAATGAGTTTCCAGCCAATCGAAACTTCTGGATCTATATACAAACAACCAGCCACGATCCCATATCCAACTTGAAAACCAGAAAAAACTGGCATAGCAATGCTTAATTTCGCATGCAAAATGTATATTCTCGACATTTGAAATTATCATCCGGTTGCTGCGGTTCCAATTCACATTATCATGATCATTGCGTCGACGCGCGAATGTAATGAAAAGGAAACATATATAACAATGTTATTCGTACCCTGACCAGGATGATTATCGCTAAGACTTGTGTGCAGATAATGATACTCGTCATCGCATAGCCGACAACAGCGATTTTGAATAGTATCCCGCTGAGAATGACAGCACAACCATGGTTATTGACAGTCCTCACGTCACCGCTTCGCATTTCCGCGTGGGCGCAGGGTAAAATTGTACGTCGATTGCAGCAACTGAACGGTACACTGCGCCCGCTATATTCGTCTCCAGAATCTTCGTAATCAGAGCCCTGTTTATAGTTTATTAATTGCAATTATGGATTCTTATATTTGTAAAATCCACAAAAAATCAAACCCTTATGTATGTTTACGTTGAGAAAAAGGTATGAAGAAGTTCTGAAAAAATACCTGCCAATTCAGAGCAAACCAATCGACGAAAGACGAATGGCCGCAGCATTGAAAATCGAGCTGCAATTCGTCGATGGTGATTTTATAGGACTTGTTCGTGGAGTAGAACCTCATAGAGGCTTGGAATAGGTCCTTTAATGAATTTGGCTTTAAATTCACGAAGCATGCGATAAGCACGATGGTGACGATGTTTAGAATTGCGCAGACGATGAGGCACAGAACGAGGCGGCGCATTACTCGTTTCATATTCGGATAGCATGGTCGTACTTGATGCCTGTAATATTTTTTTAGTTCGAATTATGTGTCGAGAAGTTAAGTTTTTGTACAATAATATAAGCAGTAACAATTATTTTGACAAATATACTATGTATAAAAATTCTCCGCTTTACATCTTCAGAATAATTTTCTTTTTGTCGCCAATTACAAATCAATAGATTTAATAAAACAATTTCAAATTACCTTATTTAAATACGTACATAATTATTAAATTAACCAAATAATTTACTATATTATTACGACAGTATATTAAATCTCGTAATTTTTTGCTCCACCCACCCCAACCCCTACCAAATACTTTTCATTCCAACTATATATACATACCTGCGAAACGCGTAAACCGCAGCAACAGCAACAGGCACACCAATCCCCGCGTCTACAAAGCTGAACACGACAGGCAGCAACGCGCCTGCAAACCTTATAGCCCGCGAGTCGACAAGTGTCTCGAGGGTGAGTAGCAACAGGCGCTTGACCTCGAGTACACTCAAGCTGACAGCAGCACAGCAGCCGAATTTGCTTTCCCAGCTGCGGCAACGTGGACGTCGACAACAATCGTCGGCTTCGCAGTAATCCTTTCTAAGGCCGGCGTGGCACTGGTTCGAGGGTGGTGCCATTCAGGTCATGGTTGGTTGTGCTTGAGCCGGTGCCTGTATATGCGTATATATGGAGAGTGAAAAGGTTTGGTGTAGTATAGGATAATGATCGTGGGATATGGAAGTATACGCGGAGTGAAGATTTTAGTCATATAGTAGTTGGAGTATATATAGGTGTTGCATGTATAATTAAGTAAGGTGCATTATAATTCTCTTTTTTACATTCTGTGAAATTTTGAAAGAAAAAGAATGATCGCTTTCAAGCGCGAATATAAACTTATCTGTACGTTATTTTTAATAAAAAAAAAGGAAAAAATACGCTTTATTCTCAACGGCTATTGTTTATCAAAACAATCGACAAAAAGAGTTGCATTTTACTTTCTGCATATACAGCGTGTCGAATTTTTTCACTTCGAAAAGGCAACAAAAGCATTTCATTGTTCGTTAAAGTATATAGTAGTAGTAGCAGTAGTAGCCTTCGTTAAGACAATCGAGTATATGAAGCGGTCCAACGCGACATGCAAATTTTCCACTGTGACATTGTCGCGAACGGGGACAATTCTTGTACCGGAAAAAGCGAGTGGTTGTCTCGCTAAAGTGTATCTCTATCTCTATTCCCTTCTCTCTCTCTCTCTCTCTTGGCGTGCATTAATGACCGTGCAATTAGTCCTCCGTATAATTGAGGTGGACTACGCGAATATAGGCCACTACATATTCCGCTTGTTAGTCGCTAAAACGTAATACACTCAACGCGGCTGCTCTTTAGGTAAAACATGTACATATTCATTTTTTGTATAATAGTCTAGTATATATTTTGCGCTGAAATAAACGCTGGTCTTGACTTTTTGAAAGTAGCTCTATGTTAATGAGTGTATATAGCGCATATTGCTTGATATATATTGCGACAAACGAATGTTAAATGTTAATGTTTTACTTTCTATATGGACTGTCACTTTCATTTAAATAGAGAAACGTGCAGTGATAAGAATCTTTTTTTTATGATTAATTCAACTCGATATGGACAAACGATATAGTGTAGTTTTTACAAAAATTTATCGTATATAACGCCGTTTTCTCGTTTTACAATGTACTTGGTAGAAATCGAAGTAAAACCTATAAATAGCATATACACGTGTGGGAAATCCGTCGTGTAAAAAAGTCATCATTTTATAAGTTTGAAAAGAAAATAAACGTCACGTTCCACCGAAGAATCAATGATTCCAAGCATAACAACTTTTGAGAAATGCTACCTGGACATTTCAATTCGCTGTATCATAAAATTTAACCAGCCGATCTCACATTTTTTCGCGCGAAACTGTAATCAAACCGATCAATAAAAGTGCGGAAATTTATGCGATATATCCACTGCCAGGAATCTCTTATTGACACTAACAACTTGAAAAAATCAAAATATACTTGTAAATCCAGTTTACAACTCAAACGTTTTTTTTTTCTTCAAACCAAAACGATTGGTTTTCTATAAAATATTTAGTTGTCATTTTGTAAATATACGAAGTAAATAAACAACATCAATATATTTCTTGGTTACCTTCTCCGCACACGAGGTTACCCAACCCTCTATAATAACCCTCCAACCAATCGCCACCATCCTTCCGCCCAAACTTAAAATACTGCACCAACACAATCACGAAGAAAAAAAAAGATCAACTCACACGCGCGGCCACTCACCGTCGCTCCACAACGTCAATGTCCATATGCCAAGGCGTCGATGCCCCCGGTGACGACTTCTAAATTTACCCCGCCGTCTACGTCGTCGTCGTCAGTGCCGTTGACATTCGCTTTTGCGTGTGTGTCTGCACTGCAGCGTGAAATACAAATGCGTTTGTTGGTTTTATATATACCTATACCTATATATATCGACAACAGTAAGGACCCTTTTGACGTCAGTCGCATATACACGCGCGGCCCCGCGTCGATCGATTAGGTATATCGCGACGACGTTATATATATTTTCTTGATCTCGATTCGCCCTCTGCCTTTTCCCCCCCTGCCCCCTCCCCACCGTCTCTGTGTACGGAAAACAAATGACGTTTGCTTGAATGCGAATATTTCGAGAAGGAGAGAATGAGATGTGAAGACGATTTGATCTTTTTTGTAACAACGAGCTTTTATTGTCTCAACAATCAATCGAGGGTTACCGACTAAATATAAAATACAATAATAATAATAATAATAGTCGCTATACATATATACGTAGAGTATAAAAAGAAATGTACATATACATTGTTTTTTCGGGTCATAATTATGTATATAATTTACATGGGTGACCGATTAGCTTATAAATATAAGTTATACATATATATCACTAAATACGCGATGTACCAAAACATTTTTTTTGTACATTTTTCACGCGTTTTTCTTCTTTTACTCGCTATGTCCTTTGGATTCGTGATATAAGAGTATTTTTTTTGCTTCTCTACAAAAGTTCCTAATATTGCAGCGCGTGCGCGTGTGTGTGTGTGTGTCTGTTCGTGCAGCGAAACAATCAATTAATCAATCGTAGTGGAACTTGTAGATATTGACGTGCGAGTTCTTCTTCCCGAAGAGCCAATAAGCGAGGAAAGGGAACTTCTCGGTGAGGTAAATGGCGAACCTCATCTGAACGTTGAAGAAGGCTCTGAAGTAACGAGACCACCAGTGCGTTGGTGGCATGAGATATTGGTGTACCATCATCTGTAGGTTTAGCATGAAGCGGCTGTAGAAGGGCATGGATTTTGTGTCTGTAACAATTGAATTTGGGGTTATTTCTATATAAGTAATATATTAATTTAAAGGTATTTCGTATGAATAATGAAGATTTCTTATAATGTATTATATTTTTATCTTGGGCACACAGTTTCAATGTACTTAATAATAGAAAGTTCCATTTGGTTTTATTGTTTTATACTCTTTTAGTTCTTGCTGAGTTTACTCTTCATGCAAGCAAGAAGCATTTCTAATTTTTGTTCTTGTTTAAGGAGAATATTTTGCAAAATCAAATCTATTCGTATCCAATAAAATTGAAATACATGATAAATAAATTTCTTAAAATTTTTAAATTCATATTTGGTAAGCGAATTTTATATTTATTTTACGTATAAATCAATAAGTTTTTTGTTTAATTTAGACTTTAAATTACTTTGTAAGCAGTAATGTAAATATTGAAAGCTAAAAATATTAGGAGCTCGAGAAAGCTCCGATTAAATACACTCCTTATCGAAAAACCGTCCGTAAATAACATGAATTCATAAGTGGATGCTAAATTACTATTGAATTTACGTATTTATCGACAATTTCAGATACTTCTTTTACCATAATCAGCTCACAAATTTTATTATCCTCTGTTCTTTAAATTACAACCTCTCTAGAAATCATTAAAAAAATTAAAAAATTCGATAAAAACTTTAAAAATATAATCTACAGATCTACCTAACATCGAAATACATGAAGAATCTGCAACAACTTCTACATCATATTTCCTCCTTTCTACCTGTCACAATGCAACGACAAATATATACAAAGAATTCAGCGTTATATATTTCCTCGAAAGAAATCCAGAGTCATTCCGTGACGGTACAAATTACGGTGAAAGCGCGCCAACGAAATCTCGCTTACCAATGACAATCGAGTGATTGTTGTTCGTTGACGCCGTAGCAGCGAGATACAATGTGAAGGCGGTATAAGCCTTCGGATCTAAATGCGGGTTCACCGGCCATAGACCTTCAAGCAATATCCGTCCCATCTCATCGAAATTCTTATTTCTCGCCTGGAAGCATGGAATGAAAACGTCGTCGAGTAGCCGCCTGCAAAGTGCTCGACATTCGGCGACGGTGCCGTTGCACAAATTGTACCTGTGTAGAATGCGTATACGTAATGAGTGGGAGAGTTGTAGGTTTTGTGGTTGATGGAAGTATATACTATTTTATGATAAATATAGAGAGGCGATTTTTAAAATTTTATAATACGCTTTTTCTTAGGTGAATCTATTTTAATGAGATACACGCAGGTACGTTTCCCGTTTTTCACCAATACGTTCTACACTACCGCGTATTTTATGGTTCATTAATTTTATACAAATGCCCAATAAATTTTAAAACTAAAAAGTTAAACTAAACCTCGTACCGGCTAATCTACATATATATACCCAATAAAAACGATCCAATCCCCTTACATATACTCCATTCAAAATCCCAGCACATACCCACATCAATATAAAAAAACCTCAACAACCCAACATACTATTTTTCTCCTATTTCCCTCTTATTCCCGACAAAATCGCTTCGTATATAGAAAGGAGCCTTGAAAACTGCACGTCGACTTGTCTTTTTTTTTGGGCACCTCCCCTCGCGCGTGAAAGCAGCGTCGTAGCGTTTTCACCGCGCGATGAATCGCGACGAGACAAAAAAAAAGAGGAAAAATCCGAGACAAAGGAAAATCGGGCCGCATCGGCGCGAAGTGAAAATCACGTGCTATATATATTGCAGTATATACCTGTCGTCCATGCCGAGCATACGGCCAATCACACGCCAGAAGTGTACCAATCCGTTGAGCTCGTCATCGGTAGTGAGGATACCCAGCTGATCGCCACTAAGAAGTGTGAAACCAATGAAGCCAAACTGTGTAAGAGCCATGTCCAACTGGGTAATGCGACCGAGACCAGCTTCGAAGCTTCGTCGCGAGGCGATGCAATGCTTCTTGCGTACGTTCTTCAGAGAGTTGAAGAACCTGGAAGAGATGGTGTATTTGGTTAATTTTGTTGATATTGATAAGTAGAAACTGTTGTAGCGTTTGTTTATTGTTAATTAAAAGCCAAAATTTTTTACACTTTCCTCGTAACGATATATACGAGATTGTTATAAAATTGTAAGGATTTAAACGTACAGCAATTTCATCGAACCGCGACTCGTACATCAAGATAAAATTTTTACATTTCAATTAGGAGATCGCGCCGACACATTCAGCGAATCTAAATTACCTTGCGGTCGTTCAATTTCCTATAAGATCGTTAAAAGATAACGTCTTTATTCCGTACATAGGCGAAAGTTACACGACTCGCGGCAGAATAAATACACGCGCTGCTGCGCGGGCATCATCGACAAGTGTTGACACACACATACACGACTCTCCTCGCGGCTTTCTGCATTCATACGTTAAATTTGCCGACCAAACAATGAATTCCAGCAGCAGCTATGTATAATACGGTACATATACACTGTTTTTTTAAACAGATTTTTTTCTTTCAGACATATACAATTCGTATTAATTTAACCGCACGATCAAAGTCATCAAGGTGGAAACAGCCGTTTCTATAAGTGTGCTGAATCGAAAAAGGGAAAATGCAAAACAAACCTCGTCATTATATATCCACCCTATATATATATATTGCTACCATCCGCTGCTATATATACACATAATGATATACCTCGCGGTACAGCGCATTTTATTAACTTTCTCTCGCAGTAATGGACTTTCGGCCCACTTCATTTTCACGATCTATATTGCCTATTCCAACCAACAGCCTATATATATAGAGTTACACACTTACTCAAGCTGCTTGCCAGGCTCCTTTTCGTACCACACGAACGTGTGTAGTATCGTAGAAGCGTAACGTTTGAAAGCCGTGCACGGAGTGCCGCTTTGTTTTGTAAAGATGAGGATATCCAAGATCGAGGGAACTGCTAGGAGAGTCAGTAGACCTGATAATTTGGCGATCATCATTGTGAAGACGTTGTTGTAAAATGCCTGCTGGCCGAGATGAAACTTGACTGGGTCATAGTATTCCGGTAGGACCAGGTTATCAAGCTCGCTGTCTGCCGGGATGTTCGCGCCTTCTTTGAGCAGGATCTGAAGTCGTTCCTCGACGACTGAAATGTTTTGTAATTGTTTAGTATAAATATATTTGTATTTTAGTACTGCGTACTATATTGTAATTATTGGTATACTACTCGTTGTTCAGTATATTTTATTGTATTGATATATACCCGCATGTATATTGTTATATACATGTATTGTTTGATAAGTTTTACATATCGGTTTATCGAAGGATATTGTGTATTATATGACGTCAGTATAGTTAATTTTGTATGCATTAATTGTGAATGTATTAGACCTAATGAGCAACGGTAAGTTATACCATAATACACGTATTATAATCATTATATATTATATATATTATCGATTCAATTAACGTATGACTTCGTGTATTAAATGAAAATCGCATAAGGATCATTATCAATTATGAACATAATAATATAAAGCTCAACTCATCCTCGGAATGTTAAAATCGCATTGTGTAAGAATGAAAGCTGTATATTATATATACTATAGTATATTGTAGAAAGTTTTCCATATACGTATATCTATGTGACGCTATACATATAGGTGATACAATCGAAGACGAACACGTTAATAAATAAATTGACTTGCAAAAGAAATGGAAAGTATTCCTATATATATCCAAAACATTTTTTTTAAATATAT
>JAWWEQ010049787.1:0-12808 GCA_035583055.1 Torymus tubicola
CGGCTTCGCCTCGGGCGCCAACTTCACGCAGTGGCGGAACTTACACCTTTCGTCTCTTGTACTGTAATGTACTATTTAGACAACCACAATGTAAATCATTGGGAAACCGCGAAGCATATTTCAATATATTTTAAGACCACGGTTGCTCACGGTATAATGTACAGAAGCAGTGGAAGTAGTTGCGACATATAGGCTATAGATACACGTGCACGTCTCCGGCCGGCACTTTGGCCGGTATTCGATCGCCAACCGCCGAGCCGTGAGCGACATAAAGTAATCGCGAGTGTGTATAAGAGAAAGAGAGAGACTGGAGGGGAGCATCGACGAGCAGCAGCAACAGCATACTTCTCGCCAAGGTTTGATGTCCTTCTTTTTGATCTCCCGGGTTGTTCGCAATCATGTGTGTGCGCGTTGTCGTGGGGAGTCCTGAAGAATTTCGAACTCGCGAAGGCTACAGCGCGTGCTATAGTAGTAGTTGATTAGTAGTTTTCCTGCTCCCGACTGCGAGCTAGCCGGCAATAACAGTAGTGGTGCAAGTGACGCATGCACCTGGCACCCGGATTTTGTTGATACCGATTACCTTTTTCATTTATTGTATTTAAAGTAATAAAGGTTTGTTTTTGTGTGTGTAACTCAGGTGTTAGTGTAGAGTAAGTACTTCATTTACGCAACCTTAACATCCCCTTTCCATGTTACGCCGCTCCGCCCTGATCCCCAGCGGAGTGTGACATGTTGCTCGTCTTTCACTGATAGACACACACGCTTAAGTGTGATCCGACTATATAGCGCACAGTCACCGCTCTTTCTAGGTGTTACCGGCCCGTATGTATGGCGATTGTAGCGTTACAGCGAAGACGCGACTATGCGAATTCCGCGTGTGAGTTTTAGTCCGGCACTGCTCCGAAATAGTTGCCAGGTATGAAATTAAATGTCAGCCCTCGTATAGTAGATAGGTGTGAGAGAACAATTTAAAGTTAACATTGTGTCTAGCGTTTATTGTTTCACCATTATAATCTTTAATAATCACCACACTGACTCTCAGGGAAGTTGTCACAAGATTCTTGCGGAAAGAACTTAGGACTAACTTTCTAACCCTTTTAACCCTTTTATAACCTTTCTTTAACCCTTTACTTAACCCTTCACTTATACTACTGGGTAAAATACGGGGGGGGGGCTGTCGGGATGGACCGATATATGGAATATATGTAAATCCAGTTCATATGTTTACGATACTAAAACATACTTAAAAAAATTTTATGATAAGCATTCTCGATGTATTTTTTTTCCTAGCTTTCCAATGATGTAAGCAGTTTTTATGAAACTTTCCATTTTCATTTTCAAAAAGTACAAAACGTATTATATCTCAAAAAATATATTTGCGACACGATATTTCTCCGCGAATAATAAAAATCTGCGAATCACCAGAAATAACCGCGCACTCTACAGGCCTTCAAGTAATCACACTTCTAACAATATGTCTCGCCGCATTTATACAGGACGCCAGGCGAGATTATACACTATTTCCGCACACGCGATTCCAGCTAACTTTAAGACTTCTCTCGCGGCGTGGTTCGTGCTATCAGCCGCTCGGTACGTGGCCTTGTCTAATACTAATACAAAATCCAAGGTTTTCCCGCTGGGAAGGAAGAGCGCCACTAATCGCTCGTATTCTTTCGCTTGCTTCGCAGCAGATGTCCGCGTCGCGACTCTATACTCTTTCTCTCTCATACACACTTTCTTTCACTCTCGCGACAACGCGTGCCTTCCCGTTGGAAGGCCTGATCTCCACCAATCGTTCACGCTCTTCTTCCTCGGCGATGATGTACGCGCGTATGTTTTCAGCACTCCTGGTGCACCTGCGATTCTTTCACTCTTACTCTCTCTCTCTTTCACACACTCTCCGATCACTCTCGAAATTCGTCGCACGCTATTTTACGTCGGCCTATCTCAGCTTTCGCAGTGGTCGAGCAATACGTGGTGGCCCCTCGAGTGCGCAGCTTTTCCGTTCGGATGCTGAATCTCGCTCTCGTCCTGTCGATCGCTCTTTGCCCGTCGTCCGCTGGTAGATGGTCCATGGCTACTTCTCCCTCTTGCGATACAGTCCGGATTGCGCCCTGCCTCAAGGTCGACATCTGCGTGCTGGTTGCTACACGTTTTCGCGCGAAAAATTGTCGATTGTTTCTGCCTGCCGCCTTCAATCGTTTGCTCTCTCTCTCTCTGTCTCTGTCTCTGTCTCTGTCTCAAAGATCTTTGCGGTGACTACAGTTACAAACTCATAGTGGGGGATCTGAATGCTGACTTATCGTTAGTGGCCGATGCGGATGGCCATACTGTCCGTACCCTCGCCAGGAACCTGAATCTGCAGATTGTGCCGCATGGCCCAACTCACCGGCACACGCCAAATTCTTTCACCTAGATTGACCTTATTCTGCTAGATGAAAATGACAAAATAATTGACTTCAAGAACGAAAGCTTGCCCAGTTTCGGTAAACACGCTATTATTGGTGTTACGGTAAACCAAGTAGTGCCAGCATCTGTAAGAGATTCAGTCTCTTATAGAAGTTTCAAGAGTATTTGCCCTAACGCACTTAACGATTTGCTGGCCAGCTGTGACTGAGCAGGCATGAATTCTATCGAATCTGATTTTGAGGGAGCTTTAAACACCCTAAATCTAACTTAAATTTGTGTATTGAGCAACTAGCTCCTTTAAAAACTATAAAAGTTACAAAGAATTATGCTCCTTGGCTGGGTCCTGAGTTGAGGGAACTCGTAGATAAGCGTAATGCTACCCATAGACGCTATAAGCGTACGGGACGTGCAGAATCGCTTGGTGAGTTTCTGCGGCTCAGCAGTGAGGTAGACATGCGCATTACTCTAGAGCATAATTCCTTCCTTCACAGAAATGTCGCAGATGCTCTAGATGCTAATAAGAATATCTGGAAGGAAATGCGGAATGTCGGCCTCCTGCCAAAGCGAAACGAGGAGGACCATAATGGTTTCTTACCAGGAGAGCTGAACACACACTTTGCGGGGATTTCCGTGTCCCCCTTTGAAAACATAGAAGAAGCAACGGATGCTATTTTAACTGCAAGTCAGGAAGGTTTTTCATTTAAACTCGTTAACTTAACAGAGGTCATCCTTGCGATCTCTTACTTTACCTCGCAAGCAAAGGGGGAGGACAGAGTTCCTCAAAGTATAGTAGTGAAAGCCTTACGCATTATTGGCGAGTATATAACAAAAATTTTCAACTCCTCTTTCGCTCTGGGGATCTTTCCGAGTACTTGGAAGCAGGCACAGATAATTACGATTAAGAAAAAGATAAATCCATCAACTGTCTCGGACTTTTGTCCGATAGCGCTACTATGTTTTCCAAGGTCCTCGAAAAGATTACCCATGACCAAATTACGGAGTATTTAAATAACAATAATCTACTTGACCCCCTCCAGACCGGATTTCGAAGACACCACAGTATCCAGACAGCATTACTGAAACTAACTGACGACCTACGTATAGCTATTTACAAAAGGAAAATAGCACTCTTATTATTATTTGACTTTACTAAGGTCTTTGATAGCGTGTCACCATCCAAGCTACTACGAAAGTTCGGTCAGCTGGGATTCTCCCAGTCGGCTCTCCTATGGGTCAAGTCATACCTGCAAAGTCTCAGATGGTCATTACCAACAAAAATGGTAATTCTGATTGGCGTGAAACCAATTTGGGTGTCCCCCAGGGTTCCGTTGTGGGTCCCCTACTATTTTGTCTACACACCACCAAGGTTAAAATCTTGGAGGGTATTGCACGACTATCTGAAGCGGCGCAAATGGTGTCTGTATGGGCAGGGAACTCGGGCCTGCGTCTCAATGCTGGCAAAACAAAGTATTATATTTGGATCAAAGAAAAATGTTAATGATATCAATTCATTGGGTTTGTCAGGCATTGAGATGGAGAATGGGGTTCTCATCCTGTTTTGTAGCGAGGATTGTGAATCTCGGTGTTAATCTGGATAGCAAACTAACATGGAAATCGAATATTGACCAAGTTACGAAAAAAGTAAATAAGGCTCTCTTCAGTCTGCGGTTTATTTGGCCGTGTATTATCGAGACAGTCTGCAAAAGATTAGTCGAAATCCTTGTACAACCTCACCTGGACTACTGCACGGTGGTGTACTTAGACGCTAAGAACGAGCAACGGACAGGACTAGACCGATTAAGTAACATGGGAATGAGATATATCTTTGGTGTCAGAAGAGACGAACACATCACCCCCTACTGGAGGCGCCTCGGTTGGCTTCGATTGGACTCTCGTAGACTCTATTTCACAGCCTTACTTCTATACAAAATTACACGCATGCGAGAGCCCAACTATTTGGCTGATTCGTTCGAGAGGCACAATCCTAGGCCTTCCAGCAGGGGAGTGCAGCCGGAGTTAAAGCTGCCTTCGGTTTCCTATGAGACGGGCGAGAGGTCCTTTCAAATTCAGGGTGCGCGTATCTGGAACTCGCTCTCCCTCTCCCTGCGCCACATTCCATCATACAGTACATTCAAGAGGGCGGTGTGTCAATATCTCCTTGATCGCGAGTCCTAGCCCCGTAAGCTGTCTGGAGCTGCCAGTGACAACTATTTACATAGATTAGCTATAAATTTAACTAGATATAAAAATCGATAAATTGACGACTGTGATATCACTGTGGTAACGACTAACTACTGACTGTGATTATTTCTGTTTTAGTTTTTTTTATTAGTTTTTAAGATTTTTTCAGTATTTATACAGAATTCTAAGGCTGCAACATTTTTCATATTTTTAAGTTTTATATTTTTACTTGTTTTGACTGCGTGTTTAATACATTGTTTTAATTTTATTCTAAGTTTTATATTTTTATTTCTTGACTGAGTATTTCTACATTGTTTTAAGTTTTATTCTAAGTTTTATATTTTTATTTATCTGGACCCCATGCTTTTACATTATTTTTAAGTTGTATTTCTATGTTTTACGAGTGCGTTATATCTGTTTTTATATATTTTTACATTGTATTTGATCCTAATATTGTACTTATTTACATTTTTAGTGTATTTTAATTTTGCCCTGAAGGCAAATAAATTATCATTTATCTATCTATGTATCTATCTCACTCACTGACTCGCGCCATACGTAAGATTTTATACGCAACAATTATCGATGCTCGATAAATCCAGCATCGCATATTTTTAATTTTTTTCTTTTTACTCTGTAGCCCGAAAGCTAAGCATTTTTTAAGTACACTGTAAGAAAACTTCCATATATATAGATATACAATGTATACATTTGGAAACTCAAAATGTAAACACAGTATATCTATATATATGGAAGTTTTCTAACAGTGTAGGAAAGAATATTTTCCGATCAGTGCCCGAGATGTTTTCTGCGAGAAATAGAAGGTGAAAGAGTAGATGCAGCGCTATTACTGCGCGGAATACGTTGGGCTGACTATGTCCTCCTTAGCGCCAGATTTGCGTGCCGTTTTGCGCGCTAAAATCGTCTTCTACTTCTCGTAGAAGATATATTGATCACTTTTTGGAAAATATCTATTCCTACGTAAAAAATGCTTAGCTTTCAATTTAGAGCATCAAAAAAATATTTAAAAGATACTTTTCAAGATATAACACGTTTTGTATTTTTTTTTAAGGGAGGTAAACATTAATGAAGAATAACAATAATATGTACTTTACTTTGTAAGGTATGTTATTTATTATTTTTATGTACATTCAATATCATCGTAACATCATAGGAAAATGTTTAAATTTGTCTTGAAAATTTGTTAATATACTCTTGTGTTTATATTTCATTTTGTATTTTGCTTGATCATATTTCTTCGATCTTTCTTTTTTACAAAAAAAAAACTAAAAATATACAGAAATCGCATGTACACTACAAATCTATTTATATTTATACGATAATAAAATAATGAACCAATAATAAACCTTGTTTATATGAATCTGCAAAATGATACCTTGCTTAAATAGGTAAATAATGTACAAGAGACGGTACCTATTTGCTGATTTTTAGTCACCTATAATTATAAAATGATTCATTTTTTAAAACAAGTCTTTGGCAAAAATACATTGCCGTTAAACCAGTTACAAAATCAGAAACTAAACAGCTGGCATGTCATCTAAGTAAGATACGCTTAAAGACGTTCACTGACTGAAAATGATGTAATTTTTATGTGACACTTTGTACAACAACTATGATAGTTTTAATAAACGTGCCTTTTATATTTGTGGCTCCGAGGCATAACGACATAAGTCCACTTTTGGAGTTTCTGAGAAAAATGAGTTTCAATGTTCAAACTTATTCGTAAGATCGGAATAAACGAGATAGGGCGTGATACTATACTAATCAATTAATACGTTTAAAACAAATATTTACACGGTGGTATGACCAGGTTATACATTTTCTCCTTCGTGAAAACTCGAAAAACTATGAAGTTATGTCGTTATGCCGCGAACTTGAACTTATTTAATAATCCTGTTCTCGTTTATTTTCAATTATTTTCGTTAATTTAATTATGAATTTAGATCAAAATTAACAAGTAATCAACGAATAATTATGTTAAAAATAATACAACTTGAATACAACTTGAATTCGGGATAAATTAAAAAGCATTTTTTTATTTCGTAAAAGAACAGATATTATGAACAAACTTTCAAAATTCTCACGTTGATGCTCTTAACGTTTGTAAAATTATAAATTTCATCTGGTAATTGTATATATTTTATATAAAATAATTTTTATATTCAATTTGGTTGGATAAAATAAACACTGCTGGATTTATGTTGTTATACCGCGCACTAAATTTGAAAAATGTACTTATGTTGTTACGTTTTGATATATCGTAGCTTTAGGGCAATATTTTAGCAACTACTGACAGTTTTAAATGAAAAAGACCCATTTGAAGATACAAAATCCATGGTTTTCCCGATTTTCAAAAAAATAAACTTATGTCGTTATGCCTCGGAACCATAGATATAATATATTGTATGGCAGAAAATAATTCCAAAATAAGATTTGAGGAGTTTTAAACATAAATATAGCTCATTAAAAAAATAACTTTAACGTAATCTTATGTAAATTTTTTATTTTTAATCTTTATTTCATTCAATAGAATTCATTGTCTTTTATGCATAATTTGACATTTGTTTATAAGAAAATAATTCGTTAATTATTAAAGAGTCAAGCATACGATATATATTTGGTTACACGTATTACATACAAAATGGTACAGTAAAGTGCAAACAGCAATGGTTTAAGCTTTACTGCTAAATAATTTTTTAACTATTTTATCATCATTTTACTATTTCTTACTATTTAAAATGGCTCAGAGAAGGTAATGAGCCGTGCTTGATCAAAAGTGGATCAAAAATAAAAATTTGGATAGAAAAACAAAGTGATACTTCTTAATGAGAAATATTTTTGCTTGAAATCCAGCAAATTAAAAATATGATTATACAAAAGTGATATATTATTTATTAGAGCTAATTACAGATTTTATATCGATTTTCATGACGAAAAGTCATGCAAATCGTCCTTTAATTTAACTAATTTAACTCTATGATCGGATTACTCATCGATTTCACATTTACATTTTTTTTACCTATTTACGACTTATCAATTCACACAAATGCTTCTTTTACTTTGTCCTTTCATCCTAGCAGTAGATAAAGTCATTGATACTAAGAAATTTTGGAATTTTGTGAAATTTCTAAACCTTAAATATTTAAGGTTTTCATTTTAATAAATAGAGAACATAGATAATTAATATCAGGAAATTAAATAAAAAGTGTTCCATCTAACAAGTTTTTTCCTATGAGTTTATTTTGTTCTTTACAAACAGTACAGATGAGGACAGTCACACAATTTGACCAATTTTGGTTAACATTCATTTCCCACAATTTGTTGATCCTCATTAAAGATTTCATCTGATTAATACCTCACTTTGAGCTGATCAAATCTCACACATGTACAAGGTAACCAAAATATGAGTATATATTAATATGGGTGTAGGTATGTGTGACTGTCAGTGCGATAGAAAATTTCGACATTTTGCAACGATCCATCACATCAGAAATCTCTTTTTTTATTATTATTTTACAAAGGGAAATGAAAAAATTGTGCACAAGGAAGACCAATGATTATGCTTAGATACACATCTAAGAAATGAATATATGAATTAATTAATGAAGAGAATGTTGTCGAAATATCCAGTCGCATTGGCAGGCCTGTTATTAGACACAACCACTTTACAACTGAAAATCTGGAAATCCTTGCTTGGCATTCCAGTTGAAAATACTAGCATACTGCCATTCTAAATTGTTAGCGTAACACAATCGCTTCTTTCTAAGTTGTTAGCATAACATAATTCCTTCTTTCTGACTTACTTTCAATAATCATTCAACATGAACATGCTTTGCTCGAATTAAAATCTCATGCGCCGATTCAGGCATTCATATTACTCTGTACTTATGTGATATCGTAAAACTTGTAATACGAACATTTAGGAAGATAGCTATTTGATAGTTAATATCATCTGAAATTTTTTAACATTGTCTATATAAAAATCTGTATTTTCATGTATTCACTTATTGCTTCTTACAATCATCGCCATTTTTCTATTATTTTTATACTCCGACTTGCTCATTTCATTTTTGAATCCTTTAACTGATTTGTCTTTCTAATAAAGAAAGAGACTTCAGTTTTCGTCTGGACGAGCAACTCGCATTTTCTATTGGCCCTCAACTTTATTTTCTTTTTTGAAAAGAATAAGACGTAAAATACAGAGCCGTTCATTTAATCCATTTTTAATATTCATACTACTTTACAATATTACTGAAAACTAAGAATATAAACACTCTTGAGGTATAACCATTTATCTTGCACGGTTAGGACAGAGTATTTATTAGTATGTGCATGTATGCGTATGCGTGTATACACGTATGTGTGTAAACAAAGAAAAAAAATTTAAAATACTTTGTATATCATTATTCATTTAGCTTCTTAGTAACTAGATATCTTGAGTGTGATGCACTACAACTGTATTTTGTCATATGAGCTTTATGTAAATGAGCTATTCTACTATTTATTTCCCGTTTACGTTGAAGAAAAAATTAAAATTTTTTTTTGAAGGCACACTCATCAGACAAACTTTTTCTTGTTCTTTGAACTATTCCGAACTTTCCAAGAACAAGCTCGATTCAAGGGTATCATTTTTGGAGACAGTTTTAAGACAATTTAGAACTGAAAAAATTGATGGAAATTTCACGTTCTTTCACGAATAAAGAAACTCGAAAAAGGAATTTAATTTTTAAGGCACATCTACGGAACAAAGTTTTTCTTCTGTTTTAAACCTTCAAGAATGTAAAAAAATATATTCAAGACCGATTCAAGGGTATCATTTTTAGTGACAGTTTTAAGTCAGCTTAGAATTGAAATAAATGATGGAATTTTCACGAATTTTTACGAATAACATAGCTCGAAAAAGGAATTTAATTTTTAAGGAACATCTAGTGAACAAAGTTTTTCTTCTTTAAGTCTTTACAAATGTAAAGAAGAATATTTCCAAGACCGATTGGATGGTATATTTTTTTAGCGCTACTTTTAAATCTCAAATATCCTCTATTCCGTAAAAAAATTATGTCTCTTTTAATGGGGGTCTCATTGCAAATATTTATGGTACGAAAGCGGCCAAAGTAGATTATAAAAGAAGACAGTAAGAGCTCAAATTTAAGCAGAGATTCATTAAAAAATATTAATTTTTCAGAAAGTTACAAGCAATCAAAGATATTGTAAGAAAGTGATTATAATTTGTCTTCCTTTTCAGTGCCTTAAAAACTAAATTCCTTTTACGAGCTCCGTTATTCGTGAAAGAACGTGAAAATTCCATCATTTATTTTAATTCTAAGCTGACTTAAAACTGTCACTAAAAATGATACCCTGGAATCGGTCTTGAATATATTTTTTTACATTCTTGAAGGTTTAAAACAGAAGAAAAACTTTGTTCCGTAGATGTGCCTTAAAAATTAAATTCCTTTTTCGAGCTTCTTTATTCGTGAAAAAACGTGAAATTTGCATCCATTTTTTCAGTTCTAAATTGTCTTAAAATGGTCACCAAAAATGATACCCTTGAATCGAGCTTGTTCTTCTCATTTTTTGCATTCGGAATAGTTCAAAGAACAAGAAAAAATTTGTCTGATAAGTGTGCCTTCAAAAAAAAATTTTTATTTTTTCATCAACATAAAAGGGAAATAAATAGTGGAATAGCTCATATGTAAATAGAGAATTCTTGATGCACAGAAAATACCTGACTCATTTTATTTTTTACCTTTTTTTAATTATTTCAAATATTATTGATTTGGTTTGTGCTCAGTTTTAATGGCTATAAACTGCCGAAGAAAATTTTCGGCAAGCAGATTGTCGAAATCGCAGCCAATGCATAGTTCACGCTTTCGGGGATCCGAGTCCTAACTTTTGGCCACCGAATGACTTACAGTCGAAGGCAACCGGATTGACCATATTAATGGCGATCTGATCTATAGCCTATAAACATTCCAACGTTAAGAAAGTATAGGCATATTGAATAACTATTTCATATAAACAATAGAAATTAAAGTGAAATTTCAATATGTTATCAAATATTAAGTATTAGTACATCGTGACATGTACACACAAGTTTCATTTATATGCCTACAGCAAGAATAGTGCTCTACTGAAAAAGCCCACATGTAACCCACATGGGATCCATGAGGGACCTATGTCGGTCCCACGAAGGACTCTTGTGGGAACCATGTGGGACCCATGTGAAAAATTGCGGCAGGATCCCATTGGGAACCACGTGGGTCCCATGTGGGTCGCACATAACAATATTAAAAAAAATTTAATTCAATTTTTATTATTACAACATAATTATAAAAATAACAAACTGCATTATTAAAAATACATATTTTATTTATAAATCCACGTTATCAGTATTAACAAATAAACCATATGTTAACAATAAAAAAATTGCTATTTCAAAGCTTAATAATGATACATATTTGACAATTCTAAAATATAATCTACCATGAATCATTAATATATCATTTCCAATATAGTATCGCTACTCGAAAAAGTTATTTTTAGTTTTTGTCATTAAGAAAATTATTGCACCCAGATATTGGGTAAGTCTTTTAAATAGAGGGAGACAACAAAAATAAGGCAAACCTTATAATTCGGACTCTCCGTAAAGAGTCGTTCGAGCGGATGAATTATTATACGGTTTATATACTCTTAACCTTCTAATTCACTCACAGGAGGCACTAATGGGGCGCCACGTAGTGGGAAATAACGAAAGATTGCTTGTTGTGAGCCGTTTATCATAAGTTACGTTTTGCTACCGCTACGCGGTGCACCATTAGTGACTCAACTGAGAGTATAATTCATTCGTTCGAACGACTCTTTACGAAGAGTCCGAATTACAAGCATTGCTTTGTTTTATTCTCTCCCTTTATTTAGGGGATTTACCCAATATCTGGGTGCAATAATTTACTGTATGACAAAAAATAAAAATAACTTTTTCGAGTAGCGGTACTATATTGGAAATGGTATATTAACTATTAATAGTAGATAGTAGATTATTTTTCATAATTGTCAATTATGTATTATTATTAAGCTTTGGAATAGCAATTTTTTTATTGTTAACATATGGTTTATCTGTTAATACTGATAATGTGGATTTGTAAATAAACCATGTATTTTTAATAATGAGGTTGATATTATTATAATTATGTTGTAATAAAAATTGCACGTAGGATCCTGCAGCAATTTCACATGCATCCCACATGGCTTCCATATGGTTCTCACATGGTTCCCACAAAAGTCTCTCATGGGACCCACATAGTTTCCATATACGTCCCATGTGGGTCCTATGTGGGCTTTTTCAGTAAGGTGACGCCGATTACCGACCTTACGGTAAACGGATAGGTCTCAGTTGATCATTCGATGACCAAAATTGGAACTCGAATCAACAAATGCGTAGCGAGGCATCCGACTTACGCGATTTCGACGATCCGCTTGCTAAAATTTTTCTCCGTATGCTTATTATTAAGTGGAATGGACGTAGTTTGTATTTGCTCAAAGATTTGACCTTTCTCACAGCGATAGAAGATCTGATGTGCTGTGGTCTATAATTCTAATACTTTAACCCTACTGAAAAAGCCCACATGGGACCCACATGGGGCGCGTGTGGAAATTATGTGGGAGCTATATGAGAAGTTGCTGTGAGATCCCAGTGGGAACTACGTGGGTTCCATGTGGGTCCCACATGACTAAGCTAAAAAAAATTTTAATACAATATTTATTATTACAATATAATAATAATTTTATAATATAAATTATAAAAATGTCAAACTTCATTGTTAAAAATACATAGTTTATTTACAAATCCACGTTATTCAGTATTAAAAGATAAACCATATGTTACCAATGAAAACATTTGTATTTCAAAGCTTAATAATGATGCATATTTGGCAATTCTGAAATATAATCTACTATTATTAATAACTATACCAATTCCAATATGGTACACGGTAGGGTTTTCGCATGGAAATCCAGTCGTGACGAAGTAGATTTTTAAATGGATTTCTAGTAACCTGAAGAGATTTTTGTCTTCCCCCACTCCGCTAAGTTATAGGGTGCTGGCAATCTCTGTTACTCTCCGCTAGGTGGCGAGCTTGATCAAACTCACCTTACTAAATAAGTAACGCCAAGAGTAGATAAGGAAGCCAAATGGCATCGTCCG